>JAWPHD010011711.1:0-81232 GCA_037043455.1 Cyrtodaria siliqua
ATACCGTAACAAGTTACCGTCTTCAAATTTTCCTCAAAATACTCTCCTGAGTATTTCACATAATTCCCCCATCTTTTTACTCATGATGAGAAACATTTTTCAAAGTTCTCTACTGGAATTTTCCGGATAAATTCACGAACAATAACTGGAAGATCATGAACGTCATCGTAGTGTTGACCGCGCAGTTTTGCTTTAATGGCCGGGAACAGGTAAAAATCACACGGAGCCATATCTGGTGAGTAAGGAGGGTGCTGTATAGTGTCTATATTAAGTTCAGTAACGATTTCCTGGGTAATAGCAGCGATATGTGATGGTGCACTATCATGATGTAGCTCAAAACACAAAATTTGATAGAGTAGCGCTGCTCCATGCCTGAATTCGAACGATTTCAAAGTGCGATTGACAATCGCTGACAATCGCACTTGGTCAATCGCACTTGTAGCATGGAAATGACGTCAAAAACGTTAACGTGCATGTTCGAGCAATTCTGGCGTCAGAAAATGTATAGCTGCTCTTTTAAAATGTACAAAAAACTGAAGAGTTCGTGTAACGTTACGAGTTGCCCGCTCAACGTTACTTGACGTTGCAATAGTGACGCTAGTGAACGCATACCTTGTGATAAGGTAAACATGTTCATAGAACATATCCGTGATGAGTTGTGGCATTTTTCCTGTTACTTTTCGAACACATCCCTCGTATATTACCTTATTTCTCGATACATATTACTCAAAGTTTGATAACACCTAAACCACTCATTTTAATATTTCAAGTCGTTATTTTTTTCCTTTCGTTTTGTATGCATTATTACTCTACTATCTTATGTTTCTTTCATATAATTGAACAAGCTGTTCTGGAATATGATCAACTATTTTTATTAGCACTATTCATTGCTCATACTTTCAGAATTTATATTACAAACAAACATATCAAATTACTGCTGTTAAACATGCCATCGATTGTGTAAACGAACGCTAGTGCGAAGGTTAAGTTTATGCTCTTGGTAAAACCAGCCATCGTAAAATGTCGAATTGAAATCTTGGTGCTTGTCACATTTTGAGTAGTATATATAAACAAAACAAAAGAGAGACGATTATTACATCAATATTACTAAGTGTCAGTATGTATGTTACAATCAATTAAAACACAGAAAACTGTTAAGATGCATCTAAGAGTTGAGTGTCATTGAAGCGTTTACACAAATCGATACGGAAATGAAACATTTACAAAACATTAACCAAAACACGCATACAATAACAAACCATAATTACATGAAAAATATAAAAGCAAATCATGCGAATTGCAAACATAAAAGGGTTGACAGTAAACTTACCGCCTTGGAACAGTCTGTGACAAACGCTGCGTGGAGAGGTGGGGTGGGGTGGGGCGAGTTAAACATCATTCATAGTTTTACCCTTTTATAATAAAACGGGACAAATAAAAATTCCCGTATGTTATATCCTTTTACAAACCAGACAGCATTAATAGTCAACATACCACAAGATGTTAATAAGATTGAAATCCGTTTTTGACGAGTGTGATCGAATGAGTCAACATATCTCCAAAATGTGATGAATACTGTTTAAATAAGTATAAAAATGCACACACCAGAGTACATTTTAAACATTAATGAAATAAATGTCAAAAGACCCATGTCAACAACAATTTCATTATTATATTGCACATAGGTTATGGGACAAAAAACCGCTACGTACACGACGGAAACTCTGCTATATCCAATGGAAGGAAAGGATTATGGCATGTTCTGGTTAGACTGGAGAAAAAAGAAACTTAGGGTCGGTAGAGGAAGCGAATGTGATGAACGTTCGGTAATACTGAAATCAAACAAAAGATTCGAAAGCAGCCTGGTGGAATCGCTTTTAGGAGAAAGGTACGCGGAATGATTATGAGAATAAATAATGCTTGCATGAATGAATGATTAAAAAGGGACCATGACATCCTTATTTGAAGTCGATCAGTTAGTTCACTCAGAGACATAATAAACCAGAGATTTGCAACGTATGCTTTCAGATAGAAACTACTCGAAATTTCATGTATTTACTTTTAGTTGTATAGAAATTGTCATTTCTTAAACCAAATGTCTGAACAATTAAACATATTTATGTTTGGAATGTAATGGTATGTTCAAGAAATGTTATTAAAAAGTCCGACTATGGCCTAATTTATGCTACTTCCTGTAGTTTTGTTAAAATTTGGAACTGTATAGAATTCTTCATTTTTAATGCTGAAGTCTCCAACTGGTCTCACATTAAAGAGAATAATACCATGTATGTATTGATATAATTATATAATTATATATTTCTGTCTTAAACGTAAGAGGAGCAAAGAAAAAACACACATTTTGCAGTTTAATCTTGTGTCATACGAGATTATGTGAGATTTAGTAAATGGTCAATATCTACTTCTTAAATGTCTGGGCCACCAGACTTTTCAGTCAGTCATTAACTCCACATAACTCTGTCCCCATAAGAGGAGTACAGGAGAAGAGAAACCTAAACTTGGATGACATATTCTTATTACAAGTTGTATCTTGTCACATTAGAGAGGCTTCACATCCTTCGGGAAATAAATCTGCATTATTATTAAAAAATAATGTACATACAACTCAGTATTATCAATTTAAACCGCTTTGTAAATAAATGTATGGCTAAAACAATAAAGGCCCCATTCCGCCATCAACAGGCAACGTTTATAACAGATGTACAGCGTTTCTAAAACAACTGACGGCGAGTTACTCGCAGGGTGATCAACTCGCATGCTGATCAGGGTTTACAATGTCCGGCTGCTCATCAATCATTTCTCCAAAACACCCCTTTGTAACATAAATGATATGGTCTAAATATAAAGAAAGGAGAGTCTATTTTCGATTCATAGCGGGCTAAGGGTTACATAAAGAACAAGGTTCCGCTTGTTTCGCGTTGACCCCCTCAATGTTTCGTATTTATCTATTTTATCTAATATTTGAGAGATACATACAACGTTATGCTGAAGACTCACAACTAATTTGCTTGCATGCACTATTTTAGCGCTTATAAGTACACGATTATGGTCGGATTACCGTCAGAAGAATTCGCCGCTGATACTCCGTGGGTCGGGTGTAAAGTTCCTGTGCGTAAGTAAAACTGGTCAGGAATACTGATGTTTTAGAAAAAATTGTAACTCTTTGACATTTCGTGTGACTAACGCCGAGCTGCTTCTACTGACATTTTTAGGACTAAATTCTAAGTATTTTAAAAAATACGCTGCACTTCATTTATTCAAAATACAGCCAGTTTTAAGCATGCCTTTCTATAAGTCGTCATATGTTATGTATACATAATGGAATTTATAACGCCCCAATATCATATTTTTAATATACTTTTTATTTTTCATTGTGTTGTAAAAACTGTGTGTATGGGTACATTTGCACCGTATTACCACAGAACAGCATTGGTCCACTTGCAACTCGATTTTTTCATTAATTGACGGATGTTTATGTGTTGATTGAAATGCAAAATTGTATACTACAGCAGTTCCAATTAGATAATATATATATACAAAATATGATTTGTGTCGTGCTTCTTTTCGAAAGACAGATTCTGAATTACGTATGGTTTAGGAATGTATTTGATATTCAGGAATCTTAAATATATTCCGATATTTATACGCTCTCAGAATTTTTATACATTCCGATCTTTGGCGGTCTCTGAGCCAGATATTTATACACAAATACCAGTGGTACATTTGCTCAAAATAGTTTGTTTCATTACTTTATTTACGAATAGGTGGTTCAAGTACTAGAGGCTTTAAACGTTCGGAGTATTGTTTAATCACCCTTAGGTTATGTTTATCTTCTTTTGTTAGAAACTGTGACCATACGCCGCTGGTCATGCAGTGATATGAACATACCACATTGGAGGTTCCATGTTTAACTTCATATGCATACCATCTTCGGGATGGCTCAAAATTTAAATATAGAGTTCTGCTCAACCCGTGACTAGAGGGCTTGAACGAAAGCAAACATGTTTCACTACAATTCATGAACAGTCTCAGTCAAACCGCGACTGCAATTCTTTTTTTGTGTATTGTGTTCTGCGATTTCCAGAAATGTATTTTGAAACAATAAACATCAATACGTTTTACGTCCCTTCACAATTGTATTAAAATAACCTTATGTCCATACTTTACTAGACATGTTCAAATCGGTGCTGACATTGCCAAATTTTGATTGTATCAATATATGCAATATGTTGCATAACATGTTTAGAGTTTGAAATGGTCAATCTACAGATTTTCTCATACTTTCTGAAGGTATACTTTAAACATGTTAAAGGGAAAAGCATTTTAAATTAATTAAATTAAGAATTAGAATTGTAAAAGTTGAACACAAAGGTGGTCAACTTTGAAAGGAACTCGACCTTGACTATAATTCGTTTTACTGTGCTATACTATTTACATATATATATCTTTATATAGTTGCTTCATATATCTATATATACTATACAGTGGATATATATTACTATATACTCCTGATATTTATACTATGTACAGGTACTATACATTTATAGTATGTAGTATATAATACATTTATTATGATATATATTACTATATATCTACACTGGTTCTATATACGTTTATATATCCTATACAGGCACTATACATTTCTATATGCTCTATACAGGTGATAACTTACGATTGACTACACACTTCTCTGATAAACGCACGATAGATGGAGAAAAGTCCCTGGATGAAGAACCATGGGTATATAATAGGGGCTCTCTCAGATTCGGAATCGATGGCGAAATATTTGCATCCCCTGCCGAGCTTGATTTAATAGACGCAAACTCTGGTAAGCGAGACACATTCTCACATCTGGGAGTTACAACCGTCCGCCTGTTGTACTTCTGAATAAACCTGGCGATAATTAGGCGTGGACATGCATATATAGATATATTTTAGAACAAAATGATGACAATGTAGTATCAACTATTTGGTAATTTGAAGTTTTCCTGACTAAATAGAAACTATCAACCTTAAAATCATAAGGTACAAGTGACTAATGTTAAGGTTATTTCTTTGGATGTGGATTTTATTGTTAGTGATTTCCTTTTGATGGGATGCACTTGTCAATTTGAGCGCTGAAGACAGGACTATAGCGAGGTTGTTTACACATAACATCGATCTAAGCTAACCAATGGGCCATATTGCCTACTGACCGGTCCAAGTAGGTAACACAGTCTTCGCCACTCTTTGTGTCATGTATTGTCCTTTTTATTGTATAGTTAATTCTTTGTTTGTGGTACACTGCGGACATACGGTGTCATTGTGTTTGTGGTACAGTGCGGACACACGGTGTCATTGTGTTTGTGGTACAGTGCGGACACACGGTGTCATTGTGTTTGTGGTACAGTGCGGACACACGGTGTCATTGTGTTTGTGGTACAGTGCGGACACACGGTGTCATTGTGTTTGTGGTACAGTGCGGACACACGGTGTCATTGTGTTTGGGTGATTTCTATAGGACCGTTTTTTCTCACTTTTAACTGAAACAGCATATCACACATCACATCAATTGTTTATGATGAGCACACCCATGGCAGCACAGTAACATTCGTCCTTGGGTAGTCGCATAGAGGCGGTTAGTAATAAATTCTTATTTCATTTAGTAAAACTAATTTGGTGTTCTATTTTTTAAAAAATGTCACATTGTTTATCTATTTGTGACATTTTTTTCAGGAATTGTTTTACGTTGAATTTGTTTTGCATTTTATGGAAATGGGTGTATGAACACAATGTTTTGTTATCTCAGTGTTTATCTTTTTAAATGGTGTAATCATTCATGAGACAAGTTCTTTCTTAGAAGGTACCTGACCCCCTCTTTTCTGAAAATGGTTTGGCACAACATGGGCATTTGTCACGAGCATGTAAGGTATTCTTATATAAATTGGGCCTAGTTATGAATTAAACCTTGTATTTTTACTGACAGACAGAACACAATGCAAAAATCATGGGAATGATACAGCTGTATGTTCTGCTTTGACTTGAAACAGATGCATCTGATTGGTCAATCACATCGCCTTCCCTTCCATATTTTCGACAGGTTATCTCAAAGGGTCGACGTATATTGCGTTAAGCGAGATATATCCAGAAATTTATAATTCTTCATTTGAACTGGTGACAGTCGTTATAATGATAATGATGATGAAAGGAGATGAACTATAATCAAACTGATGATCTTATTTTATATCATGTTACTTTGTCATTACAGGTGTAACCGTCACCATTGTGCTTGGCGCTGGATTAAATTCCATAAAGGCAGTTCAAAACAAAAACCAGATTTCCGCCGTAGACCTAAACGCAGATGATGTCGGTAATCGTGTAACTTTTGCCGATTACAATGAAAAGGAGCACTCAAAATACAGGTGTGAAATAACACCAGGCGCCGGTTTCACCAATTTTTTAAAATATTTACTTAAATACTTACTTAACTAAGTCACAAAGTATAACTTGGCAGACATGTGTTTCACCAACAGAAATTTTCTACTTAAAAACTTAACTACGTAAAAAAAACTTCAAAACTTAATTAAAGGGAATGTCGCGACACAGCCTAACAAGCTCTATTTTTGAGAATTCTGAACAAATTGGAAAATGTGAAAGCATTATCAAAATCAGATGATCAACAAAACCGACATAACCATTTAAAGATTGTTCTAAAACGGACATGGGAGCCGCCATTTTGAAAACTATGACGTCATAGATCCATATTACCTTATATGGAATATTAATAAATATAATTTAAAACGAAGAAAATCGCTGCAAATGAATGGAAATTGTTTTATTGGTCATATAAAGCATTATTGCATTTAAAACTACACAGTCTCTATATCAATCGATTTCTTCTTTGTAGGCGTGTCCTTATTTGTAACGTCATGTTCACCAGCTCATGTCGAAATCGGGTATTTAAGCGAGTAAATATAGCGCAGGAAATCATTTACTGTATAGACATCAACCAGTGCACATCTAACCTTTACACAGGTAACAGTATTTTTCACTGAAAAAAGTTAGCCTCTTTCGGGGCTCGAACACACGACCTTCTGATTTCAAGTCAGGTGCTCTATCCGCTGAACATAACGCTACTTGAGAAAAGTGTATACAAACTACCATTTATTCTGAGGCTAAATAACTTAACTTATTTGAACGCAACTCAAGATGGATCAATAAACAATATAGTCTATCTTGTCGCACGTGTAAATTATCATTGCCTGGTGTAATACTGTATGTTATCAATATGAAAACTAATACTTTGGCTCAAAACAATCATATCTCGACTTGTTATTTAGCGCTTGATGGGTTTGTGTTTGCGCGCTAGTTATTACGTAATGCCTGTTTAGTGTTAAAATGCTACACCATACCAATAAATAGCCGTGGTCTAGTGGTTCAGCGTACAGCCTTCGAAACTTAAAAGTTCAAGGCTGTGATTCAAATCCGGGTAACTATTTTTTTTATCACATATTCTGAAGCCGTGTATTTATCGCTGTTACCTGTACGAAGGCAAATAAAAAATGAGAAATTTTACGCACCGATTATTGTTTATATACCGACTTTTGGGGTGTTCGTCGATTTGAAACTACTTCACACGTGACTCTTTCATATTCATGAGTTATTGCGAGTTAAAATTGGGACTCTGTAGCGTTAAGTATTACATATTTTTCATACAGTCGCTGTCATCTTTTCCCTATAAATCAGTAATTTTTCATATTTATAAATGTTCCATGTATGGTCCTTTAGAACCGTGATGTCATAGCTCTCAAAATGTCCGCTTCTATATCCGTTTCAAGAGAAACTTCAAATGATCATATCATTTTTGTTTTTCATCTGATTTTGACCCTTAATCGTTCACCCTTAATCAAGTTTTTCAAAACTCCCAATAATAAAGATGTTTGGCTGGGTCGCTACATCGACCGTGAATTTATCTATTCTACAATCAGTGTAAATAACGCACATGCAGGTTTCATGGAACCTGTCACAAAAAACATGATCATCCAGATGCTTGCAGAATATCATAGCAACCGGTCGCCACAAACGCATTTTCTGATCATCATTTTTGATAAAATACAGCATTTTAACTGTGTTTTACCTTTGTTATATGTGTTTAGTGATAATGCATGTATTTTTGTGTACATGTGTTGCGTTTATGGAAACGAATTTTTAAAAAATGCTTAAGTAATTAGAAAATATAGATTATCTATGAAAATTAGTTGACAAAAATCCTTCAATACATTTCTAAAAAGGCAAAGTATTCATGTAAAGTTGATGCCCAATGATAGTAAAAGGATGATTTGTGTTCAAATTGCATTAGTTTTTAATTTTAACAATGTTTTAAGCATATTTTTGAATTTTTTGCTGTTTATTTAGTGGTAAGTCACCTCCTAAGCTGACTTAGAAATTTAAGTATTTTATGTAAATTTAAGTTTTTACTTAATGAAATTGGTTTGGTGAAACATGTTTTCCTCACTTAAGAAAAACTTAGAAGAAAAACTTAAATTCGAGTTTTTAAGTAGCTAAGCATATACTGAAGTATGTTGGAAATCGGCGTCAATTTGCATACGAAGACATATACACAGCTTTGCTATTTTGCTATATCAGGATGCATTTCATTACCAATTGATGAACAATTGTGTATTATATTATATACTCCTCAAAATAATTTAACGACCATGTTTAGATTTTGGTCATTTTTTTAAAGTGCTGTATTTAAACAATTTACTGTCTTGTTTGCAGTTTTAACTTTAGTTGTATTATTTTACAATTGTTACATTACACAGATGTATTAACTTTTAAATGAAGATGAAATCCATTATATTAAAGATTAAGTAATTATGACTGTTCTACTTTGTGGTCCTTAAATCATTTTGAGGAGTATAGAATTTTTTTAAATGTGTTTAACATTTTCAAATATTTTGATCTTGTTCAGGGGTCATTTATATAAAAAGTATGACGGAGTTTGGTTAAGATCAGATTAAAAATGAAGGAACTTTAGCTTTAACAAAGCAAACAGTATAGTATTTTTAAATAAGTCAAGGGGGAATAAAGGGACGTGGTGGATGATAGAGTTGGACGCGAGTCAGGTAAGTCTGGCTTTAAAACTTTATTGATGGCGAAATTTTTAACAAGCGAATATATGATGAAAAAAAGAAAGAAGCTAGAATGCTTTCAAATATGTTTAAATAATTAAAGGACATTAATCGCTGTTTCTAGTCCGACATGGCTAGTTTTTGAATTTCTTTGACTTCCTTCTAAGACCGAGATAACTTCATAAAAGAAAATATTAAGACAAGCAAATACAAAATTGGTGGAGTGGGTAGGGGTTGCTTGACGGTCGGGATGGATAGGTGGGGGAAGGTATATGGATTTGTGTAAGTCCGATACGGTTGGTTATCAACTTTATCCGTGCTTTTAGTGATATTATTAACTCTTGGTACAGATCATATGAAAATTGAAATAGCTGCATATTTAACATAGCATTTTTAAATAAACCAAGGACCATATTTTTCTAACCTTATGGATAGTTTTTCAATTTTATGACCGAATTTATGATAGCGTCATAAAAATTGGAAGAGGGAATAAATGGTGGATGTGAGGAAGGGAGATATATGTGAGTCAGAAATGTCTGGTTTCAGATATGTATTGCTGTTCTGAACAGAGCAGATTAAAATTTAAGTATTTACAAGATTGTACAAAGCAAACCATATCATATTTCAACACATCAATGGCATAACGCTTATGTAAGTCATTTCATTCATTGTTTGTCAAAGTCGTCTGAGCATTTGATAATAATGACAATCTAGAACAGTTTGATGAAGATCGGATGGAAACAGGAAGGTGCTAGAGTGCTAACGAAGCAACATATATACATATTTGTTTTTCAATAAAAACAGGCTATACTTTTGGTGTGTCTAAATGGTTTTCATACTTGTCTGAGCGTTTATTGATATCAACAAGATCCTAAAGAGGAAAAGTTAACGGTCGACGTACGTACGACGATCATCTCGCCATCCCATAAGCGCTGCTGGGCTTCGACGACCATTACATAAACAAAAAAAGAATCATGTTTTTAAAATGTTATGTAAAATAAACACGAACCTATACCTTTTATTTACGTTCAGAAGCAATCATCTGTGGGTCTCTTCTTTATTTCAGGGCTTTCTGGTGTTCATGGATTGGTAATGCCATTTATATCGGGACCGGAAATGTTATTGGCACGAATACCATTAAATCGGTCGACGCTAAAAGTGGGTCCTTGTCGATTAACACAAAGTTTAATGTGGATAGAGTGGTTCTTAGGTCAATCCTACGTGTAAATTGGCTCTTTGATATAGGTTAGTTTCTCTATAATTGCTTTCGAGTTCTGTACACTGAAAAATGAACATGAGCATACATACGTTTTTTATGTTTTGCTCTTCGATTTTGCTATCATATATATATTAATTGTTACATATATATACTTTTGCTGAGTAACGAAATATCTTTAGGACTTACATCATTTGTCACGTGAATGTAAACTGGTCCATCGATGAGGACAGCTAATCAAAGTAAGCAAGTTTTGGAAAACATAAAGTGTACATAGGTTACAGAGATTGAAAGTCCTTAGCTAGTACTTTAAAACATAATAGTTCAATGTAGAAAGTATACATTTTACGGGGTATATATTATACAATTTGTAATGAATGTTAACTTTATACACAGTGTATTGTACATATATTATATGCCACGTATGCATTATACTGTATATACAGTTTAAATATAGTATACAGTAACAACTTTTGTCAATTTCAATAATCAACGTCTATCAGAGAAACCGTTTACAAGCAGACATATGGTGATATAATGCTGTCAATTATAGTTCAAATCAACGTTCCCCGAAAGTCGTCTTTAAGTGGAAGATCACTCCCTTCAACACGTGATATCAGCCTAGTTGTCCACTCGAAAAACGGACAAGCTACCAGTTTGAGCCCGAAACTAACAATGCTTACGTTCCAGATGGGACAACTAGTCGACCATGATTGTATAGCCACACCTACAGAATCCCGTAAGATATTTTATTATGACATTGTATAGCCACACCTACAGAATCCCGTAAGATATTTTATTATGACATTGTATAGCCACACCTACAGAATCCCGTAAGATATTTTATCATGACATTGTATAGCCACACCTACAGAATCACGTAAGATATTTTATTATGACATTGTATTGCCACGCCTACAGAATCCCGTAAGATATTTTATCATAACATTGTATAGCCACGCCTACAGAATCCCGTAAGATATTTTATCATAACATTGTATAGCCACAACTACAGAATCCCGTAAGATATTTTATCATAACATTGTATAGCCACACCTACAGAATCCCGTAAGATATTTTATCATAACATTGTATAGCCACACCTACAGAATCCCGTAAGATATTTTATCATAACATTGTATAGCCACACCTACAGAATCCCGTAAGATATTTTATCATAACATTGTATAGCCACACCTACAGAATCCCGTAAGATATTTTATTATGACATTGTATTGCCACGCCTCCCGTTTGTTATGTTTTTTGTGTGATTAATTTCTTTTAGTCCATGTAAGACATAATACAATGTTATACAAAAGTTGTTCAGGTATCAATACAAAGTGAAACTATATGATTTTGAAACATAACACATTATATGGTTACTATAAATAACAGAACATTAATACAATGTCTTACAGGTAATCTTTTAAGTGTGAATATAAAAAAGATAAAGACGAATTAAAGAAAGTAAAAAAGGAGAAAAGATAAGAGAAATAGAGGTTTACAGATGAGAAACTGTATGCATATATTTTTCTTATTTTTAATTTTACATGTTACCCCATTTAATTTCGTGTGACCTAAGTTTGTTTTTGTTTATTGCAATAATTCTTTCTATTTGCTTGTTTGTTTGTAAGTATGGTATGAATGCTGCAATACTGGGAATTGTTCTCGTGTATTTATTTTTAAAAATAAAATATTGAGCGAGTAAAATTATACAGTTTTAGTAAGTTAGATTTTGATGAGTTGTATAACCCGAACGATATATTTTGATAACAGATGTTAAAAGGTTGATTGTTTGCAATACAAAAGTTATGAACTTGAGTCCAAAAGGCTCTTACAAAATGACATTCCCAAAACAAATGTTCTAGAGTTTCCGGATGTCTATCACAAAATTCACATAAACTTGAATTAACTAATTTACATTTAGATAAAAACTGGTTAGTAGGTAAAATTCTCATAATGTATTTGTATTGAAATGATCTTAATTTTGTGTCTTTGGTACTTTTGAAAGGTAGACAATGAATGGTTTTCCAGTTAAGGTTGTTAAATATTTCTTCCCATTTAAGATGAGGTTTTATTTCATTATCATTATTAATTAGCTGAATTTGCATATTATATAACATTCTGTTTGGAGAGTTGCATTTCTTCACTTGGTGTAATAAAGGTGTTTTTTCAATTTCTATTATATTTTTTGTTTTATTAATTTGTTTCCATCTTTTTGGTATGCTTTGGGTAATAGTGAAATAATTGAGAAATCCGGAATCACTTATATTGTATAATTGTCTTAATCTTTCAAAAGTATAAAACGTCTTTTGTCTAGAATCATATATATCATTTATTGTTTTAATTCCTAGCTGTAACCATGATTTGTAAAATAATAAACTGCCTTTATTTTTAGTGAAAGAATTATTCTATATGTACTGTTTTACTAAATTAACATCTTCAATATTAGAATTAAAATTAATTTTTGACCATGATTCGATAATGTTACATAAAAACGGCATTTCGCTGAACATAGAATAACCATCTTTGCAACTGAAATTACTCTCAAAGATGAAGTTTCCGCCATATTTTTCCATTGAAGACATGTATATATACTTCCATTCACCATTATTGTTTATGTCTGTTAGTCGTTTAACCCAACTTGCTTTTATTAAATTTATAAAAAGTTCTATATCTATCATCTTCATTCCACCGTTTTTAATATTTTGTATAATTGTTTTACGCTTAATTGTGTCTGGTTTTCCCTCCCACAGAAATTCGAACATTTTATTTTTAATTAGGTTTATAGTGTTTATGTTTGGTGATTCAAGCACCGTTTGTTATGTTACCATGACCTTGTATAGCCACGCCTACATAAATACTGAAAAGATAATCCTAAAGATATGTCATAAGGACGGGTATAGCCACGCTTACAGAACTCCGCAAGATATATTATCTTGACAGAATGGAGCCTCGTCTACATGATATCGCAAATGTGCTATCATGATCTATTATAGCCACGCCTACATATACCGTTTCAAGATGTGTTGTTAGTGTATAACATGGCCTATATAATACCATAATATATGTTACCATGATAGTGTATAGTCACGCCTTAAGAATTCAGTAAGAATAGTTTAACATGACATTGTATAACCACGCCTACGGAATCTCTTAAGATTTGTTATCATGACCTTGTATAAACACGCCTATAAAATACCATAAGCTATGTGTTATAATGACCTTAGCGACCCATATAACCTATAGAATCTCGTCCGATGTGATTGTGTAGCCACACCTAAAGAATCCTGTCATGACCTGTGTGTCAAATATCACAGCTTCTATTTACTATATGTTATTGTAATTCTAACCAGTTTAAACAAAATGCACCTACTCTGTTTAATATTTGATCTGTATTGAACAAGTAAGTGCTTGTGTAATTACTTGTCGTGTATGAAAACTATTAAGACAACAAGAAATAGCCATTATGTAGCATGTAGTTAAAAAGGAATCCTGAGAAACATCGAAGCAGACATCAAAGTAATTAAATGTCTGAATTTGAGGTTAAACCATCCATTTTCATATCTTAACGTTTGCTACATTCAAATGTAATAATGCGTTGCAACCTGAATTAGTTGTAAAGTTTATAACTCGTTATTACACAAATGTGTAGGCAAAATAAATAGAAAATACTATTTTTCGCCATTGCTATATACTTTCACTTGACATATTTATAACATACATTTAAAACAACAAATATGTGCAAGATTATGACAGGTCTAGAAGTTCCCCACGCACAGAAGAAAAACAAACAGTTATACAATATAGGAGTATATTATGGCGGATAGGGTTGGGCCGAAGTTCGGGCTTGCTCAGAAATTCTCCTGTTGAATAAACTAGATGGAAACTTCATCGAGGCATTTGTGGACGAGGACAGAGAAACAGCATTCTGAACCGTTAATAAATATTGATAAAGGTGATCCTTTGAGAGCAACAAACACAATTAAGAGAATAAAGCAGCAGACTCGGTTTTATTGAGTTTGTTCATGAGAAGTAATGAAAGAAGCAACACTTCTCACGCCTCCTAGCACCGGATTAAGCGGTATTCTACTTCAAAGCCACCTATATTGGGCCCGTTGGTCCCAAAGGACCAGTAAAAATAACACTACTGATTCGTAGCACGGGGAGACTTTTTACAGCCGCCACACTGCACTAAACCATTAACCGTGGTCCAAGTATTAACTTTCATACCCAATTTAACCCCCTTCTCCAAGAAGAGAAAACGGGGTTGACTGGGGGTATGAAATAAAACCTTAATTTTCGCTTAAAAAGTTTATATATTGTAAAATTAAAACAGGTTATTTTAAACAGGATATCGCATTTTTTCAGAAAAAAATGTTTTTAAACATGTTTTATTGTCGAAATATCCATTATAAAAACCTGCTAATATAAGCTTTCCCATCGCTTAATGGAATTAAGGCGGAACCTAGTAATGTTATTACAATGCCATATAGCATAATCTAGAACTCGGAGTGCTAGATGGACACGATATGGTGTTATGTGTACTGGAGGGAAACGATATGGTATTATTGTATCGTTGCTGGAACGGATAAGTATATGCTAGTTGGTATTAATAACAAACAAACATTTGCTGAAATAGTATAATGATATTACATTGTTTCAGAATTACATATATGTTGAAATAATCAATGAAATATATCTATACTGTTATGCACGTTTTCTTTCCCCACTGCAGTTATTTATTATTGATAAAAGTTGAAGTTTTAGTATATTGTATTGTGCATCGTATATGATGTTTAAATTATGTGTGCTTTTATGAATTGTGTATAGATTGTTAATTGATCAGACACTTTCTTACACAGAAACGTTCTATATTACAGTTCCTCAAGGTGACCCAATACCCTGCTGTGTTGACGGTAAACCAGTACAAACGTTAGTATCCGCCGTCTTAATAATAAATTGGTTATCTAATTATTTATTTTATTTTAATACAAAAACGTATTGCAAACATTTTGCTTGAAATGCAGTTAATTTTAAATGGATAGGTCATAGCCTAATTAATCAGCCGGCTGTGCTCGTCTGGTGACTTATCGAAAGTAGTTCTGTATTAAAAAGTGCTCATTTTTTTTTTTAATGCAGTTTCCTGTTAGTTTTGGCTTTAAATGTATTCTGGTCATGTTATTAATATTTGAAAATTTAGCTCATCATGTTTTTGACAGTTTTTTTATATAAATTTCAGAAGTGAAAGTAGACAGGGTTATGAAATTGTAAGGGGTAAAAATAAATAAATTTTGACCTTTGACCCAGTGTTAGTATACAGCTGACAAAAGGTTTCTTAAACGATATTAACATCCCATCCATTTGCTTGTTGATGTTTAATAGTAGACAAGTTTAATTGCATGATAAAGTAAAAAAAAGAAAGATATAAAAATCGGACAGGGAAAGTACCATTCAATGACAACAGTCATCCACAAAACACAAAATCAAACACGCAAACAGACAAACGAGAAGGTAAAAGTAATAAATGCAAACGACATCACAAACACAAAAGAGTTGACATTAGGGCTTCCGCTTTGGAACGGTCAGTGGCCAAAAAGGCCACTGGTGGTTTAAACCAGGTTCTAGGGTGCACCAAACCTCACACTTACCCCATTGTCATCCCGATTAAACGGGACAGTGTAAATAAAGAAATCCCCGCCATGAAATATTCTCTAGCCAACAAGGCAGCGTTAAAAGACAATATAAGTAAAACACCTAGATGCTCATGTATATATCAATACAAAAAAAGGCTAGGAAGCCAAATGAAGGTACTCGATGACTTGGCAGAAGCAAGAGCAACAAGAGAATAAACCATTCAGGGCACGACAAGACAAGACTGCGGACAAATATCAAACGCCACCGTCCTAATGGGCTTTAGGTAGGCGTTATCATAGGATCCACAGCCTGTCCGGTCATCGTACAATTAAAGAGGAAAGCGTAGTGGCGAACTGTAAAAGGGTCCACCACCAAGCATGCAGTACGTTGCAAAATGATAGGGTCATAACCTCTTTTGATAAACCTTTTAACAAGTTTAACAAAGATAGTATGAAAGTGATCATGACCAAGAATCTTACGAAGTTTGTAAATCACATCACTATAGAAGTCAGGTTGTGATAGTCCTTGTAGCAGAAGGGTCCTTAAATTGCTTTCCCAGAATTCTAACTGGGTTTGAGAATTTAACAGTTGTCAACCTTCTCACATTACTATGAAAGGGACATGGATACCTTTATACGCTATTCTAAAATTTATTTGTTAACTTTGAAATTTTCTATACATTTCAGTCCGAGTAGATTTTGCTTCAACATTGCGATCACGGGACAAACAAACGCTGTGGACTCAGAGGGCAGCTTTCCGTTGGCAAACACTACATGCCTACCGTTAACACGATCCGCGGCCGCTATTGAGTGTGATCCTACTGGAAGGGACCTTCGTAAGTAGTGTCAATGGTGTTTGTGTGTTTGTGGTGGTGGTGATGGCGGAGATGGGGGTGGGAGTGGGGATGGGGGCGTGATAAAAGTATCTGAATTTGAACTGTAAATACAAGAGTCGCACATGTGCGAAATTGACATCAAAATTGAAAAAAGTATATGAACTCAACTTTTTAGGAAGTATACTATAACAAATACTATTAAATCCTTGGGAACACAGCAGGTCTATATTAGAATTTCGAGGCAAGCATTATAATTAAAATGCCAACACGTATGTTTTCAATACGCTTGTCGGTTAAACAGCTTCTCGTGTAATGGTGTTTGTATGTAGTCGGACCTCAACCAAGCTCATCACGACTATGTTTTTGTTTATTTGATAAGTTTACTATATAAGTAGATATAAAAGTCGAACAGGAAATGTAACATTCAAGAACCACAGTCAACCATAAACAGGCACAGAAACAAACAACAACTACAAAGATGGATAAAAGGCAAGACATGCCATCACACATAAAATGGTTGACAATAGGGCTACCGCCTTGGAACGCTCAGTAGCATAACATGCCGCTGGGTATTTAAACCAGATTCTAGGGTGCACCGAACATCACTCTTACCCTCTTGTCATCCCAATAAAACGGGATAGTGTAAAGAGAGACATTAATGGGCAATATAAGAATAACACATACATTATTCATCATATATATATGAATATAAAACATTATAGAAAGCCACAAAGCAAGTGACTTGGCAGAAGCAAGAACAACAAGAAAACAAACCGTTAAGGGTAAGACAAGACAAGATGTAAGACAAACATCCAACGCTACCGTCATTTAAGGACTTAGGTAGACGTCATCAGAGGGTCCACTATCTATCCGGTCATCGCAAATCACAGAGGAAAGCATAGTGGCGCACTGTAAATGAGTCAACCAATAAACATGCAATGCGTTGCAAAATGACAAGTTTATTTAATAAAGATTGTATGAATGTGGTCACGATCAAAGATCTTACGACGATTGCCAATCACATCATAATAGAAGTCAGGTTGTGACAGTCTTTGTCTCAGAAGAGATAACCATTCAATATTTTAATATCAGATATATTACCCAGTCTGGATGTTGTTTATCAGCAATATTAGCCAATCAGGATGTTGCTTATCAGAGATATTACCCAGTCAGGATGTTGATTATCAACAATATTACCCAGTCACGATGTTGATTATCAGCGATATTACGCAATAAGGATGTTGATTATCAGCAATATTACCCAGTCAGGATGTTGAATATCAGCGATATTACACAGTCAGGATGTTGATTATCAGCGATGCGATATTACCCAGTCAGGATATTGATTATCAGCGATATTACCCAATCAGAATGTTGATTATTACCGATTTTACCCAGTAAGGATGTTGATTATCAGCGAAATTATCCAACCAGAAGGTTGATTATCAGCGATATTACCCAAACAGAAGGTTGATTATCAGCGATATTACCCAATCAGAAGGTTGATTATCAGCGATATTACCCAATCAGGATGTTGATTATCGGCGATATAACCCAATCAGAATGATGATTATCAATGATATTACCCAGTCAGAATTTTGATTAACAGCGATATTACCAAGTCATGATGTTGAATATTAAGGTATCGATTGTTTTGATAGCTATCCAATCTGAGTATTATTTCAGGTACCAGAGAACAGCTCACCACGATAACGGCGTTTGTAGATGCCAGTAACGTGTATGGGTCTGATGAAAATACAACGAAACGTCTCAGGGCCGCCGGAGGCGAAAGTGGTAAGTTTCAGTGTGCAGAGTATGAACAGCGCGTTTAGTAGGCAGTTCATGTTGTAGAATAGCATCGTCAGCTTAATTCTGAAGTTGATTCATTTTGAAGTCAAACGTCAATCTCGTGTTGGCATTCTGATGGGAATTTCATCCTTCATCTCACCTGCTTCTGAGGTTGCTGTCCCAATATACTCTAATAAAATCCCACTCCATTTAGTTCCATTTTGTATGATAAACCATTTGTTCTAGATGGTTAATTATAATGAAGTATTACACCGCCATCATCAAAGGTAAGATGATTTTGTGGCAAAACAGTTGATGGTTGAATTGACCTTGTGGTACAAATATTGGCCATATATGGTCAGCATAGTCTTTTAAATTTTAGAGTTTGATTGATTTAGCACCAATGATATCCGTAATGTGGTGGGTGTTCTGTTCTTTTGGAACTGTCACCTTTAAATTTGACCTTGTGGCAGACATACTGGTAAGTGAATGTTTAAACGTATAATGTGAGTTAAAACGTTATAGTGACACATTAAACATTCAGGTCGTGTAGGGTCCTGTTTGACCTAACTTAAAGCCCTAAATACTTCTACCAGGCAGAACAATTGAGTAATATGTTTCAAGACCGTCCTCACAGTATGCTGACCTGAGTTTTCAGGTCAAAGCGGGTCAAAGCCTCCTCAAGAATGCGACTCCATATCAGTACTGTAAGACAGATACATACCAACGTAGTAGAACTTATTTGAAACAAAACCTGTGTAATTGGAATGAGAATATTGATGGACCTTCAAGTTCTGTTCGAATGATGCGGTGCCCTTGTCAGGGGCGCGCACAAGTACCAACACGAATTAAAAACAACAACACATTTTCATTTGTCAATAAGTTATGGAAAAACTTTTGTTATTGTGAAAGTTCCAAAGTGACATATTTACGGAGGACAATTCAAGGAAGAGTGTTATTTACCATTATATAGAGATTATTTAACTGGATCGATTATAGGGATCATTGCCAATATGTTCAATTGTTGTGTTACTTGGTTATATAACTCTCTATATAACTTTGAATCTCAAAACTCATTTCGTCTAAACATAATGAAATACGGTTATATAAAGTACATTAAAAACATTAAAAAATCATGATCAAGAAAATACATTTATTTGTATTATACAAGCACGCTGTCAATCTTATTCAGGTAAAATCTCCTTCCATTTATTTTCTACATATTAACCTAACATAGTGTTGTGTTGATGCAAAATATATCCACATTAATGAATTCCTTCTGTCTTGTTTAGTTTTTATTCAGATAAATACATTACGCCTTGGATGCTCCAATTTGTATAAACATTTACCAACAAGCTCACGGTCGAAATGACCACATGGTGGGATAATTGTCCATTAATCAGCAACACAAGTATGCTTAGCTGTCACTTGTATTTGGGTGTTTAACCGAAACGTAAACAACATTAAGACATCCCATAAACAGAAAGGACTCCGGGAAACGTGTTCTACTATTATCGAATAAGTTCAAATGATTATTTTACGTGCTGAGGATAGACTCTGACGTACAGGGATGCCTGGTTTATGTCCCTAAATAATGAACGAGGCTAAGGGGATTTCCCGGTTTACGTCCCTATCCCGTGTAACCGCCGTAGAAACCCAGTGGCGGCGGTAAGGCGAGTATCAAAGCTATCCGTATTCATTCTAGTGAGCTATATCGGCTCTTCTTATTCAAGTTGGAGAATATGTTATATAGGATATATGGCAGGCGAATGAATTCGTAAAGGTAAAACATATAATCACAGACATATTAATAAACAGATAGGAAACATCCTATCTTTACCAATGAAATAACCAAAATATCACGTGGCACCTTAACTTTTCCTTCTATCTTCTCTCTCCATTATTCACTGATTTTGATGAGAACACATTCAAAAGATTCATAGTGAATAGCAAAATGGGATTAAAATAATTTATGTTTATTTTCAAAAAAAGAAGTTGTATAAAAAGATGTTTAAAGTTAAAAATGTCATCATTTTTCGCTTGTCTCTTAAAAATCAAGGTTTGACATAGTCAAAGTTTCCGTCAAACTCCTTTTTTGCTGTAAATTTAAGAGAAAGAAAAAATACTATCATTGAAAAGCTAATTAAATTTGTGATGGGATTTGATATGAATGAAACTTGTATCTAAAAAGATCTTCTTGATATGTGTGTTTAAAGTTGGGGAATATTTTGTGAAATGTTCGCACTTTGCCACGTGAAATTTAGATAATTGTTGTAGTGTCCAATATATTTGTTATTAGGTCTGTGATATATTGTAACATCTCTAAAATCCAAATACATATATTGAATAGTATACAAAAAAAACACAAAAAAAGTTATTGTTTAATCGAACATATAAATGGTACAACATTTAACAAATATTTCAGAACTTTTAAAAACAGACGACACCGGCAAGGAGTTACCGCCAGCGACTGTACACGGAGAGGAAGCCTGCAATAATGCTGACAACCCAGCATTTCGGTGTAGAGAAGCCGGTAGGTACTGATAATGTCGTTGGTGGACATATTGGTAGGGGCAAGAATAGAGAAAATGTAAACTGTCTTTGTAGAGATGTCAGGATGTGGAGAGAGTGGGCGTAGGGCAATAGTGCTGACAACCCAGCATATCGGTGCAGAGATGCCGGGTGCTGAATGCCGTCGTTGTAACTGGCGAAAAACCTAACATGTCTCTGTTAAGATGCCAGGATGTGGTGAAATCGATGGTGGGAGGGGTGGGGGTAGGGCAATAACACTGACAACCCATCATACCGGTGTAGAGAACCCGGTTGGTGCTGAATAATATCGTCAGTGGTCATGGGTAGGGGCAATAAGGATAAACTCCAACCTATTTGTGTAGAGATGCCAGAATGTGGTGATACCGAGGGTGGAAGGCGTGTGGTAGGGCAGTAACGCTTACAACCCAGCATTTCGGTGTATAGCAGCCGGTAGGTGTTGTATAATATTGTTGGTAGACCTGGGTAGAGGCAGTAATTGTGGAAACCCCAGCTTGTCTCTGAAGAGATGCCTGGATGTGGCAATGCTTCTCAATTAGGATATATATGTTCAAGGCAGAGAAGTATATCAGTGTATATCGCCTTTGAATCACTTAATTAACGTATTATTTTAATTAATCGTCTATGAGACTAACCTGTAGACGTCAGTTGATGATTGCAGTAGTATGCACATGTTTTATATGATGTCTACACTACTTAAATCAATGTTTAGCAACACTGAATACTCACACAATTTGACATCCACAAACAACACTCATTTAATTTGGTTTTGTTTGTTTCTATGGTTTTTACCTTATTTTCAACGCAAGACTGAGTTATCAATTGCAATACATTCTAATATTAACATGTTAAAGGCGATGGCAGGAGCCAAGAACAACCTTCTCTGAATGGAATGCACACACTCTGGATGCGTGAACATAATCGCCTGGCACGTGAACTAGCCAATCAAGGCTGGCCAAACACCACCCCCGCCGACAAGGAAACTCTTTTCCAGGAAGCTCGTCGTATTCTTATAGCTGAAATGCAGGTAAGGGGTCTGACGGGTTTCCTGACCGCTTTACAAATTTAATCAGGAAGTTCGTCATAAAAGGATATAACCCTTTGGTTTTACAGCGCACTGCATGTTTAGTGATTGACCCCTCTACAGTCAGTCATTACACTTCACTTTTCACTTGTGCGATGACTGGAATACCTCTTGGGACTCTATGATTGTACCTACTGAAACCCCAACTAAGGGAGGTGGGTGCATGAGCTTTCGTCCCTCGAGTTTTCTGGTCGTACCCTAGATTGGTTTTCTCTTTAGCTGCAACTACAATTGTTGTTCAGTACGATTTTGGATACATCCTGAGATGTTTTTGTTTTTTTTGTATATATTTCTTTAGTTAGTTTCTCTGGATATGTACCTTATTGTTAGAGAATTCCTTTTGATGGGATGTAGTTTTGTTTACACTGTCTTGTCTATTTGGGCGATGAAGACAGGATAATAGCGAGGATTGTGCGCTTATAAAATTGATTCAAGCTAACCAGTAGGCCTTATTGCATACTGACCGTTCCAAGTCGGCAAACCTGTCTTCACCACCCTTTCTGTTGTTTTTTGTCTCTTTCTTTGTATTTTCAAGTCCTTGTTTGCAGTACAGTGCGGACCTACGATGCCATTGCGTTCGGTTGCTGTGGTTTCTATAGGACCCTATATCTCATTTTTAGGTTACTTTTATATGCTTTCTGTCTTTAGTGTAAGGTGATCCCGGCTTTTTCTGTTTTGTCTGCCTCTCTAGAAAGAACCATGGATAAACATTCGATAGAGATAAGAGTAGGACACGCTTCCAGGATATATATGTATCCTTCTTTTTTCTTAGGGATGGCTTGAACACATCTCAGAAAATGTGTTCACGAGCCGTTTAACAACAGCTCAATTTAATTCAATCCATGAACAAGTTGTAGAATAGATTATGATATAACATTTTATTCCGAAAACGTATACCCAAGATACTCTTCACATATCGAAACGAATATAAAATCTACTATAGAGAAGTAACATGTAATTATAATAGTAACACAATCTATTTGATCATAAACGCGGAGGAAACAAACTTACAGAACAATTTACTTTCTACAACATCAGCAGAATTTAGAAGGAAGTAATCCCTTTACAATATTAAAAGCTACATCATAATTTGAACAATAATCAGATTTACTCATGTAATTTTTGATCAATTGTTTGATCAATGGGGATTTGAGTTATTTTATCACATAAAATAAATATGTTGAAAGTGCTAACTCTATTTTACCTGACAGTTTAAGTCTAAAAGAAATCCTCTCCAGCTAGAGATAATGATAACTATGAATAAATAAAATCTTATGTTTGACATGCTTTGCCTCGGTTTTAGACAATTACCTTTTTGTTTTTGTAAATGGATTTATAGCTTACACCAACGATATCGCTAGTTAATTAAATGTTAAGGTCGTTCTTTATGCATCTTTTATGGTGAGGAAGTAAAAACAGTTTGTTGTTTCGTACAACAACTATAAAGTTATTGAATTAAATGTATCTTTTTATGCTTTAGGTCGTCGTTTATGGAGGTTTTCTGCCATCTTTCATGGATGAAAAAGTAATGAAAAGATATAAAATAAATGAAAAGTGCGACTATGATTCAAACCTTAACCCATCAATTTTCAACGAGTGGGGCATTGCTTATAGGTATGTAACACAGGCACAAACAGACGCACGCACGCACATGTCTGAGCTTATAAATATGTAGTCATACTCGTACCCTTATATACTAGGTACAGAGGGTATACAACTTAGTTTGAAAGGACACACGGCAGTCTTGATTTCTTTTAATAAGGCGTCTCGTTAGTTCTTGTACATAACTTGCATTTGTTCAATCATGAAATAAATTATAAGTATAGGTTGTAGCAAACTGTTTATGCATATTACTAACTGTTGATAATATTTCACCAATAATGTATTTAAACATATGGCAGAATAAGGAAGAAAATTGAAACATTGATATTTTTATTTAATTATATACAAGCAGTTTTAAAGTCATGATAATAAAGACATAATCAATCAAGATGTTAATTTTAATGTTTGATAAAAAATTCAAGATTGTCATGTGTCCTTTTAAAGTGTGTGTTTACTTTAAAATAAATTTGACATGCACTTACTTTAAACAGATAAATTGATGTCTCTTTAACCCTAACCCGCTAAGCACGACTATGATAGCCTTTACGTCCATTGTAAACCTAGATCTGCCTTTACAATGTCCACTGCTGATCAGTCATTTTCCCAAAACACCCCTTTATCACATAAATGGAATGGTCTTAATTCACAGAAAGAACATTTCATTATATATACGTAGCGGGTTAATGGTTAATAGTCTATTGCTTGTTTATGCAGACAAAACTATTTATATCTATAGCAATGGAAAGTGGATTCTTTTCATTTTTATATTAATATTCAGTGTTAAGTATGCCATCTTAATATTTATGACCTGATGATTCCTGCTATTATATATTCTACAACAATCTAAAGAAGAATGCATAATAATATATTTTAAAATAATCTAAATAATTATGCATATAGATATAAGCCTGGCAAAACATGTTGTTGCTTTACTTTTCTTTCAAAATATATTTTTTAATTAATATGTTTTACCAAATGAAATATTTAAACACGGATATTTTTTTATCATTTATTCGTATATGTATGTCTTTAATAGCCTCATATACATTCATTTATAAAGCATTTCACACGAGTTAATTCTGGTATAACGGTTTGGTGTACAGTTTGGCAGAATGGTTACTTTAACTCTTAGCCTGCTAAAGGCGACTACAACAGCCTTTGCAGCCAGTGTAAACCCAGATCAGCTTGCGAGTAACCCTTTGTAACATAAATGGAATGGTATAAATTTAAATAAAGGACAGTCCATTATACATTCATAGTGGGCTGAACGTTAACTTTTAAATATTGGCGGTATAATAATCCTCCTGTAGAGGTACACTAGTATGCATTTCGGGGTGCCTAGACGTCGAATATGAATCGAGATTTTTTTTTATTACTTGCCATACGTTTTCATACCTGATATGATTGAATAGAAGAAAGACAGACGCTCCTGGATCTGTTTGCAAGCTTGCCGTAGCCATCCCCTAAGCTTCGCAAAGCCAAAAACTCATTTTGACCCCCCCCCATGTTGACATGAATTTTTATTGACAGGCGAAAACCAAAATGGCGACGGCGGAACATTCCATTTTTCTAGGGTAGGGTTACTTAAAACAATCAGTTGACCAACAGTGGTGTAAATAACAAAATATCAACGCATTAGTATGCTAGATATAATGGTTTTCATTCCAAAATAAAAGTAAGGTATGGTCGATTGCTGGAGGTGCTGAGCATTGAACAACAACACCATCCTGCATAGGTACGTTTTACTTGGTATATCCGAACCTTAGAAACAGACATGCGCAGACGACAATTTCTAAAAATAACGCCGCCATGTTATTTATTTTTACAATGTAAACAAGGGGATTCAAAATGAATTGTAGGCGTTATGAACCATAATGGATGGCTATGTCAAGACTGTAAAAGATCCAGGATCGTCTATATTCAATCTATCTAAACATATCAGGTATGAAAACATATACAACTAATAAAAAAATATCGATTCATATTCGACATCTATACACCCTTAGTGAGGGTTTATAATGTCAACAGAGGCACACGTCTTCTATTATAATTAAAGAATCTAACCCTCCAAATAACGGCAATATTACACTATAAAACTGTTATCAACACTCTAGCCAGATTGTCAGATCATATAATAATATATATGTGCCGATTAAAATAATAGTTGTTATCACGGGTTCCTAAAATACCCTGTGATTGAATATGCGTAAAATTAATTATGAGTTGGTAACTCTTAATTCGACGCCACTGTTTAGGGGTTGGGCCTGGCTCGTTAAAGACGTTTATATTGTGTCTATGGAGTTTGGATTCTCAAAATAGATAAATCATACGTATAGCTCGGTTCAGATATGGTGTGCATATGTTGTAAAATGTGGCTGTTGTTGGCGGCATATCTATTTTAAATGTAATTGCAGGTTTGGACATACCTGGATCAATGATTTAGCAGATAGTATTGGATTACCCCTTGTGGATAGCTTCTTCAACCCTACTTCGTCCTATGTCAATGGTTCAGATTACATTTTACGTACCATGTACACACACAGATGTCCGAATACAGACAAGTATGTTTTTTGTATTAATATAAATATTGTACTAAACAAAACTCTTTTAAGATATTGGTTTTCATGAATGGATTGCTATGTGTTAGGATAAACACTTATTGAGCTTATCTGAATATTTAATGCCAACCAAATGAGCTATTCCCAAGTTCACCTTTGACTTAAAACTACAAATACACGTATACTTTTCCAAACGTACAACGCAACCTGTATCGTTTCCATATTTTATTCTATATACTGTTTATTGTTTAAAATATTTTACTTCATGGTTTGGGATGAAAGATTACTTTCAGAAAATATGGTACAAGAAGAAGCAATACATTTATTTAAACCACTAGACACATTTCAATGCTCTTACTAAGTGTGTCCGGCTTTATAAGCAACGCTAAGGACCTATTTCCAATGCATAAAGAACAAATACAGACTTAAAACTTATAGTAAAAGTAGCATCCAATGACACAGAAACAAAGAACAGCTTTAATGATGAATAAAAGGCAAGATAAGACATCAATAACTGAAAGGGTTGATAATTGGGTTAACGCCTTGGAACGGCCAGTGGTAAAAAAGGCCGCTGTAGGTTTGAATCAGGTTCTAGGGTGCATCAAACCATACTTTTACCCTATTGTCATCCCAATAAACGGGACAGTGCCAATAAAGATATACCCATCAGGTTATACAGGTTATAATCTCTAAAAAACAAGGCAGCATTAATAGGCAATAAAAGTAAAGCATATACATGATCATGTAAATATAATATAAGAATCAAAAGCCTAGAAAGCCACAAAGTGCAAATAAACATATTCCTGTCAGGTTATATTCTCTAACAAATAAGACAGCATTAATAGGCAATATAAGTATAACATATAAATGATCATGCATATAAAAAGCCCAGAAAGTCACAAAGTAAGTACTCGATGACTTGGCAGAAGCCATAGCAACACGAAAACAAGCCGTTAATGGTAAGACAAGTCAAGATATAAGACAAACATCAAACGCTACCGTCCTTCGAGGATTTAGGTAGACGTCATCATAGGGTCCACGCTCTGTCTAGTCATCGCACAGTCGAAGAGGAAACAATAGTGGCGAACTGTAAGTGGGTCAACCACTAAACCTGCAGTGCATTGCAAAATGATAGGTTCATAACCTTTTTTCATAAACTTGTTAGCAAATTCAATAAAGATTGTATGAAAGTGATTATGACCAAGTGTCTTAAGAAGTTTGTAAATCACATCATATAACATATAAGTCAGTTTGTGATAGTCCTTGTCGCAGAAGAAAAGTTTTTAAATTATTTTTATATTTAAAAGTAGATCATGTCTACGATAATAAGTTCGGTACAGTATAGTATAGATTAAAACTCTGCAATCATGGGTTTGTTGAACTGTTAGCCATACTCGTATTTTCTTCCTTTTTGAATGTCAATTATTTTTTAAGTTTGAAGAATAATTAACAAAGATGTTCCGATCGCCTTTATATATAAAAGTGTTTTCGTTAGAATATATAATTTATTTAATTAATGTAAAAATGTAAACGTTGCAGTTCCAGTATTCTGGCTATAGCCTACATGTACATATATATTGTGTACATAGGCCTTCCAAGGGGATTGGTTTTGAATATTAAATAGAGTACTGTGCTATTTACTTTGTTTGCATATTTTGCAGTTCTGCATGTCTGTCTTGACTGATTGTTTTCGTATTTGTAGTCTGTTGAAAGCTTTATAAAAAACGGAATGTTTGGAGGATGAATGTTTAGCACTGGTTGGTAATGTTCAATTATAAAAATAAAAGACTGATTGCACCTATACATCTTTGCAAAAGATCTGATTGTATCGGACATGTTTCAGATATAACATGTATTGTTTGCTAAGCTCATTGTGAGAACTAAAATGAACAATTCACGTAGATAATTCCCTCCTAAGGGAAGTAATGAAAAAATGTAGAAAATATCACTCTTATTTTTCCAATATTTCGATCCTGAAATCTTTCCACGTCAAGGAAGGTTTCCATCAATACTTTTGTTTGATGGATTCAACAAATACAGTATGTAGTGTTCGAGTCGAGGAAGAATCTTTCCTTGATTAAGACCATAGGATTGAAATATTGGGAAAATAAGAGTAATACTTTCTACATTGTGTAAATAACTTCCCATTATTTACTTGAATTACAAAACACTCCTTCGAAATGGATTTAACAACTACAATAGTGTTTGTGGAAGAAACCCGTCCTTGATAAAAATGTTAGGATTGAAATACTGCAAAAAACAAAAGTGATATTTTCTACATTGTGTAATATGAAAATATCAGGATTATGGAGGATTCGGTTACAGAGAACCTGTTCCGGGACAATGGCTCCGCAAATGACCTTGCAGCTCTCAATAATCAGCGAGGACGTGATCATGGAGTGGGTACATACTGCAACATGCGACGTCACTATGGCCTCAAGGTTCCAGAAACATTTGATGAACTGGTCAGTTCGAACCTCGTTGACGCTGAAACTGTTGAACAGCTAAAAACCGTCTATGAGTAAGTCAAAATAGAATTTTATTATTGAAATAATATGTTAATACGCATATTCGAAAATAAAAGGTATTAAACCGACATTGTGACAATGCGATAAGATAATGTCAATACTCGAGATAAAATATGTGAGCAATATAAAACATATAAGTTAAGGAAATTGTCACACATCGGCACTTATGTTTCGAGATAAAATTATGCTGGGTATTACGCGGTCCGAGCATTAACTTTCATACCCCATCCAACCCCTGCTCCAAGAAGCGAAAAGGGGGTTGGCTGTGGTATGAAATAAAACCTTAATTTTGGCTTAAAATGTTTGCATATTGCAAAATTAAAACATTTAGTAGGTAATTTTAAACAGGTTATCGCAATTTTGCAGTATCTTTTTTTAAACGTATTTTATTGTCGAAATATCCGTTATAAATACCTGTTAATATAAGCTTTCTCATCGATTAAAGGGAATGTAGCGCCACAGCCAAACTATCTTTATTATAGAGAGTTCTGAAAAAAATGAATAAAGGTGAAAGAATTTCCAAAATCGGATGATAAACAAAGAAGTTATGATTATTTGAAGTTTCTGTTGAAACGGGTATGGAAGCCGCCATTTAGAGAGCTATGACATCACAGTTCTAATGACCATATATGGAATATTTATAAAAATGAAAAATTACTGATTAATAGTAAAAAATGACAGCAACTTTATGAAAAATATGTATACTAAAAGGCAATAATGCTTTATATTACCAGTAAAGGATTTTGCATTCATTTGCAGCGACTTTCTTTGCTTTAAATGATTTTGATCAATATTCCATATATGGTAATTTGGAACTATGATGTCATAGTTCTAAAAATGGCGGCTCCCATATTCGTTTTAGAACAACCATTAAATGGTCATATCTTTTTTGTTTATCATCCGATTTTGATGATTCTTTCACTTTTTTCCAAGTTTTTCAGAACTCTCTGTAATACAGCTTGTTTGGCTGTGGCGCTACATTCCCTTTGATGTAAATGTGAGCATTGAATTTATTCAGAAAGAAAGACGTAACCATTATTGGCTGCAGCACGCTTAACGTGACTGGAGGCGATATTGAATCATTACAATTAACCCCTCGATTTATTAACCGAGTATTATTTTGATTTAAACTTGCTTGCATATATTTAAATAACAGGTAATGAAATTTGTATATTTCAAGGGTCCGAGAATTATTTTGACTTGAAACTTGCTTGCATATATTTAAATAAATGGTAATGAATTTTGGATATTTCAAGTTCCGAGTATTGTTTTGACTTTAATCTTGCTTGCATATATTTAGATAAATGGTAATAAAATTTGGATATTTCAAGTTTTCTAGATCTACCATATATTTAAATATATCACTGGTGCAATATAATGAACAGTTAACAATATACATGCCAAATTTGCTTTGAACAATACTTATTATTAATATTTTGTTAAAATGTTCTATATAGAAAAACTAAGGGAACACTGTGAGTTTGTTAACGGAACACTGTGAGTTTGTTAGAGAATACAACCTGCCTCGAATATCTTTATTTACACTCTCCCTATTTATTAGGACGACAAAAGTGGTTAGAATGAGGTTTGATCATCATAGAACCTGGTTTAAACCCCCATCGGTATTTTTTTGCCACTGACCGTTCCACGGCGGTAGCCTTGTCAACCCATTTATGTTTGTGATGTCATGTCTTGCCTGTTATTCATCATCTTTATAGTTGTCGTTTGTTTCTGTACGTGTTTGTGGTTGACTGCGACACTTGAATGCTACATTTCTTGTTCCACTTTGGCATCTACTTTTATTAAACATAAAGAGTGCCGTGTGTCCCTTTAATATGCTATTGATTTATTAAACCCATTACAGTTGTGTCTGTGACATCGACCTGTTTACGGCAGTAATAATGGAAATACCACTGGGACAAAAAAATCAAAAAAAATCGACCTCCATCATCGGAGAGCTATTGAACGAAATATTGGGAGATTTCTTCTTCCATGCCAAGTGCGGTGACCGGTTCTGGTACGAAAACAAGGGTGAAAAGGACGATTACCGTTTTGATAAGCGTAAGTAATTCTTTATCCGAACAACAAGACAAAATGATCATGTGTCTATTGAATGAATATAATGTGCTCCTGTATTATATAAATCCAATATGTCTTTTATACAAGATGGCGGTCCAAATCTTTCATACCATTTTATAATTTATCTGAGACCTCGAACTGACGAAGCTGTACACTACCAATGTTGCCAATTTATAAATAGTGTAAGGTTCCCGTTAGGTGCCGCTGTACATATTATTTAGGATTAAACGGTAATGAACAAACAGCAATTTCCGAAATGTATATAACTTTATTTCCAAAGCCTCTATGACAAAGTCCTCCAGTAGCTGTACAAAGACTACATGGATAATATAGCATTTAATTTGTACAATATATACACGTGGAGTCTGGAAAAGGACAAGAGCCGTGTGTGTATGGATCTTTACCACTAATTGTATTTTTATAGTTATTATATTTCTATAAATTTATTTATAATATATATATATATATATATATATATATATATATATATAGTCTATACTCAGTTGCAAAAGAAAGTGGACACTGGGTTTTGTTTAGATTTAATTGTATAATTTTTTTTTTAGAATTAAATTGACAAATTCCAAAATGAATATGCCATGTTTGGTATCAAAGTTTTTATCATTCCATTGCCAATATCCTGTTGTCATTTGTTTTTCAATAGGTCAAATTATTAAGGGACTGTCTCTCGATAAAGAGAACTGGGTGTAAAGTAACATTTTCAAAGTGTCCAGTTTCTTTTGCAGCTGAGTATATATTATATTATGCTATTAGCCAGGTCAAGGTTATTGGTATTTGTTTATTTTTGGAATCTTGTTTACCTAAAGTCAGCAGTTGTCTTTTGTTTTGGTTGTTGATGTTGTTGGTTTTATTGTTGTTCACGTAGATGAGCATGCATTAGCAAAGATGCTGAGACTGATACTTCTTCCAGTATATATAGGCGATATAACCTACCACGTGACCTTGCTCGTCCAATAGCATCAGAGAATCATAGCATACTTAAGTGAAATGGCTCCATACATTTGTAAAAATATAATCCATTAAATCCAAAAATATAGAATGCTTATACATATTTGATTTGCTCTTATGATTAGCAAACACAATTTGTGAAGAGCAGCTGTTAGAAGCATAATTTGAAAAGGGAGCAAATCTATTTTATTCGTGGCGTAGGAAAGTTGTAGACGCTATTTCCTAAGCAAGAAGAAAATAGTTCCTGCTGATGCTGAATATTTGAAATAACCTTTATAAGCACTATAACGTGTTGCTCTTTACATGAACCTCGATTTATTTTAACAAACATTCATAAAACAAATATTAAAACACATTATACAATGTAGGGGACAAGTTAAGACAACGTCCTTCAAGTAGGTCACGGGAATTTGGAAAGTAGTGCAAGCCGCCATATTTGAATAGTGTATACACAAATAGAAAGTAGTGACATCAATGGAACTAATTTCCTTCATGTATTCAAAACACAAAAACATATTCCTCTGTAGGATCATAAAAGCAAACACAGTGACAATGCATTCATTATCGGTACCTGTGCACCATTACAGTAATTACAGAGTTACGGAGCATGAAAGAGAGCTCTTCAGTTATCAAAAAGTAAAAAGTAAAATCTTATCTGAACGGAGAATTTCATGAATAAACAGTATGATAAAATAAGGTAAGTGTACTGGAACTAAATGAATGAATTGTCAGCTTGTTGTTTGATACACATATACAAATAAAAATAGTGAAAAGTATATAATTTTTGTAGAATCGGCGATGTAACTTGTTGCATCATGGTCGAGAAGTGGTGGGGTACATCATATTGGTCCCTCAAAGAACAGTCCTTCATTCACTTGAATCGCAAGCCCTATGTCCCTCAAAGTATCATATGATTCTTATATAATTCGCATATGATACCTATTATATGGTACTTATATCAAAAGAAAAGTAAATGATTTGTATATAACACCTTTTATATAAGAATCATATACGTATCATATAAGAATCATAAACGTATCATATAAGAATCATATACGTATCATATAAGAATCGTATACGTATCATATAAGAATTATATACGTTTCATATAAGAATCATATACGTATCATATAAGAATCATATACGTTTCATTTAAGAATAATATACGTATCATATTAGAATCATATACGTATCATATAAGAATCGTATACGTATCATATAAGAATCGTATACGTTTCATATAAGAATCATATACGTATCATATAAGAATCATATACGTTTCATATAAGAATCATATACGTATCATATAATAATCATATACGTTTCATATAAGAATCATATACGTATCATATAAGAATCATATACGTTTCATATAAGAATCATATACGTTTCATATAAGAATCATATGCGTATCATATAAAAATCATATGCGTATCATATAAGAATCATATACGTATCATATAAGAATCATATACGTATCATATAACAGTTGAACAATATATGTTTCATTAGAATCATATGAACATGTGTGTGTGTTTTACAAATGAACTTTTTATGAATTTATTCTTATATGAAAATTAAATAAAAGTCCTATTTTATAAAAATCACATGATAGGTTTTATATGAGAATCATATCTGGTTCAAGTTATATCAGAATCATATGCTAATCATAAACTTATTATGAGAATGCAGTCATGTGATAATTATATATATATGTATGGTAAAATCGCCAATGTAGTTGTTTCATTTTATACGAATCATAATATAAAAAAATAAATCCATGCTTTTTCGAATATCATTTCATGAGTTTTTAGTATAAACATCCATCGGAAAACTCGAAAAATCGTATGCCGGCTAATAAAAGCAAGAATAATGGTCGAACAGGAAATATAGCATTCACAGAACACAGTCAACAAAAGACACGCATTCAAAACAAACATCAATTACAAGAACAATTAGAGGCAAAGTATGAAACACCACAACAGTGTAGACAAATAAATCCTCACTACCCTATGTCCTCTAACAAACAAAGCGCCAATAATAGGCAATATAACACAAAGATAATCAGGTATTTATGCATATAAAACAACAATAACATATAATATCAATACCAAGTACTCAATGACATGGCAGAAGCCACAGCTACAACACAATTATGTTTGAAGTGGTGCATGCACTTGAATTAGAAACAAAACGGCTGTTTGTGTAATTTATTAAGTTCCCTCACTCTTTGGTTTTAACTTTAAATATAGACATATTCTGTAGGGTATTTGTTAAACAGAGATGACAACTCTTCCAATAGAATTCAGTATTGTAGTCAGCGTTGTAAAATAAATTAATTAACGTCTCATTTATAAAACATTCATCTAAGTATACAAATTAAAAGTAGACCAAAAAAAACCGTAGCATTTACACAGTCAACCAAAAGCACGCACTTGAAACATACCCTACAGGTCGAGAGGTCAGCGCAAAACTATTGTAACTACATATGAATAAAGAAGGAGATATACTGAACCCCCGAGGTATAAATAAACATTTTAAAGTAAAGTATGGGCTATTACACACACGCCCGTAGGTGTACTGATTTTGGAACGGTCAGTGGACTAAAGCCTCTGAAGGATTTAAACCGGGTACTAGCGTGCGCCGAAGCTCACACTTACCCTATTGTCATCCCAATAAACGGAACAATGTAAATAAATAAATTCCACCAAGGTGTAACTTCAAATTACATATATTAAATATTTTTAAGATGTAACACCTACCTAAACAGTCAAGTTGCTGAGCTTTCAAACAGTGTCTAACAATGTAATTCAACAGGACTGAAATGGTAGCACTACTGGAAACATATTTATATTATTTGTATTTACATTTTATTAATATACGTACGTAAAATTTCGTCAATAAGGAAGAAAATGCTCATACAACAACAACAACAACAACATGAATTGTTTTCAAATAATTACAACGACGTACAACATAATTTTTCAACCGGTGAGAATATTGTACGTATTTATTCTCTAATTTCAGAACAAATCAAGGCCTTGAGGAAAACAACAATTTCTCGAATAATATGCGACAACACTGATATTACTGGCAAGGCAGTAATTCAGAAAGACTCTTTCACAATTGAAAACACCAAAGAGTAAGTATTTGGTGTATATGACCAGCTGAGCACATACTAGCATAATAGTACTGAAACCAACACAATGATTGCTTTTATTTGTTCATATAGAAATGTCGTTTTTATATTTGCCATTTATCATGCAGATATTCACTTTTCTACCTTATAAATGAATTATCTAACACTAATTGCTTTATGCATGTTATGTGCGCAAACAAAATAAAAAGCAAAAAAAAAGAGCAAAAAGACGGAATACCACGGAATTGATAGTATATAACGTTATCCGAACCATTTACAACATATGGCTAATGTACATGATTAATAGAACACTGTCTTAGTGCCTTTTACTGTCAGTTTGAATGGGCTCATGATGACAGTTTTCTATGACTTGCAAATTAAAAAAACTAACCCACCAAATAACAGCAAAATTACACTGAAACATGTATCAAAACTCGAACCAGATAGATGTTTCGATCATATAATAATGTATATGTTCCGATTGAAAGTATAAATGTATTAGCGGGTTCTTAAAATACCCGTAATTGAATAATGATTTGGTAACTCTTAATTCGACGCTGCAGTTTTGGGGTTTGTCCAGGCTGGTTATAGCCGTTTATATTGTGTCTAAAGCGTTTGGATTCTCAAAGTCCCGTGTTATTGCCGAAGTAGAATACAACCACTTCAATCTCACAAACACACTGTCACATGTAGAGGGGTAGGACCACCCACCCCCTTCATATTCATTTTGTCATTTTGTACCATGTTCATTCAAGGTCTTTATCATAACACTGCGTATGGAAACGTGGAAACGTGACTTCATCGTAAATGGAGTGTCTACCATAGAATTTGCAGCAACTCTGCAGTTCTGCAGGTAAGAAGGTTCTAGGCCCATTCTCCATATTTTATCTTGATGTAAATGGAGGATGAGCCTGGCACGTTCATTCCTGTTAGGCGCCATATAACATGTTATATATTATATACCTCGTCGTCAGTAGGTTTAGGGCGTGAGCGGTAGCTAGCATATTTCACTACCGCTCATGAACAGTCTCAATCAAACCGAGACTGCAATATTTCGTATGTGTCGTGCTCGACGGTTTCCACGTTTCCAAAGGTCCATTATCATACTCTTTTTTAGTAACGGTGTACATTTGTTATAAAATGTGCTGTTGTTGGCTGGACTACTTTAATATTAAAACACTGACTTTGTATTATATGTATCATGAAGGCTTCCAGAAAGATTAAAGTACTGGAGTGTCCTTAACAAAAATCTGACTTCATTATGACTAAAGATATCGTGTTGTTAAGTAAAAGCCATGCCTAATCTAATGCTGCTTCGTTTTATATAATTCCGTATATAGGTTAATACCATTTTCTCTTGCAGTAATCAAGCAACAGACTGTGACACAATCAAGAAGCTAGATTTAAAACTGTTTGGTCCTCCAAAAGAGAAGAGAAATACAGAAAAACAGGACTTTGACACAGAGCTCCGCGATTTTGACGAACTGCTAGATGTGCTGGATCAGTTGGACAAAGAGAGGGAAGAATTGAGAAAAGATGGATAAAAACATGCTCTTATATGGGCCTATGAAATGGGTTACAATATTCGTTTTCAAAAGAAGGTTTTATTTGTATGAACGTTATTATTGGCATGATATTGTTAAAAGAGTTAAGTGAAATATGTATGTAGGCGAAAATAGAAATTCAAGAAAGATACTGAAAGCATACACGACTTTGACGAATAGCCCAAATAGGATGAAGGTAACAAAGCAAATGTCATTAAAAAAATGTATATTACAGGCAATTTGCTTGAAAACGAAATTTATTTTATACTACAATGTACACTTCTAAAAGCATTATATTTTCTTTCTTTAGCAAACTATTAAATTATTCATAAAACTATTATCATTTTCTAACAAAAACAATACCAGTAAAGGACTTCGCGACATGCTCTTTCTAAGGTCAAGTGATGGCACTGAAGTGTTTAGTTCTGATATCAATTTAACGGACTAATTTCAACATTTCTACATTTCTATTATAATTTAAATTAAGTTGTATTGTCAATATCTAAATATGACACAGAAACATGTTATTGGTTTAGTGAATGAGTCTAATATTTTGGAATACAACGTCGTAGTAAATCTATTACTGAGGCCAATTGTTCAGTCGTTGTTTAAAGTAAACAACTATATAATCTGCTTCCAAACATAGATCCGCATTACCTGGTCCCGCCTTAATTCCATTAAGCGATGGGAAAGTGTATATTAGCAGGATTTTATAATGGATATTTCGATAATGAAACACGCTAAAATAATTTATTTACTGACACAATGCGATAACCTGTTTAAAATGACATACTAAATGTTTTAATATGTGTTAGTTATTAAATTAAATTTATTGCTATAAGTTTATTTAAAGTTAAACAAAAACAAAGTATTCCTTTAAACTATCTAATACATATATGCTTTATGTAATAATTTCAGCTTTTATTGTTTGCTTCAAATACGTTTAAGGTTGCGGACCACTAATTAACTTCCCATAGACAGGTGTATGAGGTGACAGCTGGTTACTGACAAACCTAAACATGCAATGTCTAAATTATGGCTCTTATTTCCAAGCAATTCAAATCATTCAAATCCATAAAATAGCCACCTTTCCCCTAAGCAAAGTCACTTGTCAGGTCTCTGTTTACATTAATGTCAGATCCGCAGTAAAAAATTACCAAACATGAAAAAAAAGGTTTGTGCAACACTTTCATTTCCAATAAATGCACCCATCTTAGCTTACATTTTACACCTCTAAAACTCCAAATTAACGATATTGTCACAGCATTTTTAAATTTTCCTGACCCTTCAACCCTGCTGCAGGTCAGTCCGGGAAAGGGGCGTGGCCTGTTTTAATATATATTTAGGAAACCGCAACCTATAATGGACTTGCATTGTTGCTGCAATTATACAATATTCTCATCATACATTGTGCAACATGTATGCAACATGTATACAGAGCGTCATGTATATGTCAAACTGCTTATTTTGCTTGTTTTGTGTAGCCATGCTACTTTCAGTATGGCAATATTTCAAAGTGAATTTTCATGAATGTACCAAAACTTGTTAGATCATTATAATCCTCTGCAACTTAATAAAATGTCATACATTTCCTGTAATTTTTGTTTGTGATAATCCATGAATTTCACATCAGTAGGCTGTTTTATAATGTCTATCTTTAAATTTTAAAGAGAGCTTTGTTTCCCAAAGGTATACTCCTATATATGTCAAATTAAGATACCTTTTGCTGTCTGGCTATTTACATGCCACATTTATCACCCTGTCTAACATTGAAGGCGTCATATATGGTTTAACGTTGCTAACATTGCATAACCGGTATTTCCTGTTGACATCGACACGGGACAGATGAGTGAGGTAAGAAAACCCACTTTATTGGTATAGCTATTTCCATGTGTTTAGGATAAGGTGTAGTGAGTACAAGCCGGAAAGGATTATAGTTTAATTTTTCGTATTATTTTATTCGAGAATCCTATACCTTGTTTTAATCATTCGTGAGAATGGGCGACTTCCGTCGTTTTCAGATGATCATGCCTGGAATTCACCAACCATTCTTCAAACTATTCTTGGACTTGAGCTCATGTACTGAAAACTCGTTCAGAAAATATTTCCATGACCTTCAAAGATAAACAATCGCAAGTCCGAAAATCCTATGCCACCAGTGGACAATGAGAACACACTTGCTGACCAATTTGCAGACTATTTTATGAATAAGATCGCTAAAATACGAGAATCTTTGAAAGACTATGAAAACTTTAAACCATCTCGTAAAGATGTTCCATCGTTTGATCGTTTTGTGGAATTTACAGAGGATGAGATCGAGAAACTAATCAATCAGTTAAAAACGAAGTCTTGTGAGATCGACGTATTACCTACAAAAGTGTTAAAACTGTTTCTTAATGAGCTCTTACCAACGATCACTCGGCTTGTGAATCTTTCTCTGACGCAAGGCGTATTCCCAACTAAGTGGAAACAGGCGGTAGTCAGACCTTTGTTGAAAAAGTCGGGTCTTGAACTAATTTTTGCCAACTATCGACCCGTCAGTAATTTAACTTTCTTATCAAAACTTATTGAGAAAGCTGCACTTTACCAACTGAGTAAACATGCTAGTGCCAACAATCTTCTACCAACAAATCAGAGTGCATATCGCCAGTCTCACTCATGCGAGACTGCCCTTCTCCGTCTTGTAAATGATATTCTCGAAGGCATGGAACATCAAGAAGTCATTGCTTTGATTGCTCTTGATTTAAGTGCTGCATTCGACACTGTTGACCATAGCATTTTACTTGATGTACTCGAGTGCCAGTATGGTGTTTGTAAATCCGCTCTGGAATGGGTGGACTCGTACTTGAGACCGCGCAGTTGTCGGGTGAGTGTTAACTCGAACTTGTCGTCAGTGCGTGAGCTGGATTGTAGTGTCCCCCAGGGTAGTTGTTTGGGCCCATGGCTCTACTTGACCTACGCTGGGACAATATTTGACATTGTACCTCCTTCTATTTCGGTTCATGGGTTTGCCGACGACCATACGGCAAATAGACGCTTTAAACCATCTGAAGAAGCGACTGCTATACAGGAACTTTCAGACTTTGCAGTAGATACAAATGAATGGATGAATGGGAACAAGTTAAAGATGAACAGTACAAAAACTGAATTTATTGAATGTGGTAGCCGCCAACAATTAGACAAATGTGATGTAAATGAAATCAATATCTGTGGTAAAAACGTTGAAAAACATCATTGTATTAGATATCTTGGTGCATTTTTAGACGAATCATTAAGTTTTAAAGAACATATCAAACGAAAATGTAAAACCGCCATGCTTAGCTATTTTAAGATCAAGAGTATTCGACAGTATTTGTCTTCTGATGCCACCGAAACACTTGTTCTATCACTTGTAATATCTCATTTGGACTATTGTAATGTCATTTTGTACGGCATTTCCCAAACTGAGCTTTCAAAACTTCAACGGATACAAAACATGTGTGCTAAACTAGTATTAAATCGAACCAAATTTGAGAGTTCAAAACAAGCATTGTTTGATTTACATTGGCTTCCCATCAAAGCACGAATAAATTTCAAGATCCTTATGTATATGTATAATTGTTCTGTAGGAAAAGCACCAGCATACTTAATTGATTTGTTGACTCCTCAAACCGCAAAACGCTCATTAAGATCATCTCAATCATCTGTAGGATCATTTGTTGTGCCATTTAATAAAAATAAGACTTTTGCAGATAGAAGCTTTAGCACAGTAGGTCCGAGATTGTGGAATAAACTTCCCATTGAAATCAGACAGAGTGAAACTGTGGACATTTTTAAGAAGCAGTTAAAGACTCATTTTTTCAGAGACTATTATTCTCTTTTCTAAGAGCAGTATGCTTCATGGGATATGACTGTTGTGTGTGAGTAATAATTTGTTTTATATGACATGCATTTTATTTACTAATTTTCATGTATTTTAATCATTGTACAACGCCATTGAATGTATACTTTGTATGTAGAAATAGGCGTTTAATCAAATAATAAAGTTTAAAGTTTAAAGAAGTTGCTATTTGCTAGTATGCATCATATTTATACATAGCAGCTTGTTAAGAACGTTTATTCTGTAAATTTATAGAAATATTTGTGATTGAAATTTGCATACTTGAGCTTAAGTCTAAGAATATTCCCAAGAATGGTTGGTGAATACAAGGCCAGGTCACGTATAAACCCGGACATTTTCATACAGATACAATCCCTGCAAATCGTATTTTGCTGATCATACAATAAACATATCTTAAGGTATCACTACACACTTCGATTTTACTGTGTTGGCCATAGGCAGTAAAGTCCAATTTTCCATTCTGAATCAAGTATTTACAGTCTAAAAGTATTTTTTTGGGAAAATACAGTTACTGCTGCTCATAAAAATCCACAAAATCTGGTACATAGCCCACCTTGTTTTTTTTAATGTGAGTGGTGGCAGGCAAGGTACTCTTTTCGGCTTTCACTAAACAGTTTGCACTTAAAATCATACGCATTTTGAGCACCCATAAATGTGTCATATTTTGCTGTCAGTGTCATCTAATCGCTGTTCATCCAATCTCACACTATTGTATTCTCACCTGCAACAAGAAAAGAAAATATCCATGGGCAATTATTAAAATATCTCAAACCGAAGAACACCCCTTACTTTTTATGGTGTAAGAATCATCCTACAGTCACATGCAAGGGAGCTAAGCGTGTAGTGAGACCTTCAAGAGGGGCTCATGTGTGTGCATGTCTTCATAACTGCAACAACTATGGATGACTATCCAACAAAAATAAATAATTTATAGATACTTTTGTCATAGATTACATGAGTTTACGGCTCACAATGCAACATGCATCAGTTTGCTTCGTGCAATATTCATGGAGCAAAAAAATCAGGAATTTTAATCTGTATCAAGAGTAGAATATATTCAGTAAATTTTGTATTCTAAGAGATTGTGTTCTTAAATTCTGTAGGATTTGTGTTTGATATGTATATAATCTAAAAGAAAGTGTGATGTTTATCTTTCAGGCAGTGTTTATGAATTTATTAATTGTTCACCTATGCCCATATATGTTAGACTTAATTCTAGTCAAAAATAGTTTATTATATTACCTGTCCTACAATGTCATTAAAGGCCATTCAAGTTGATGTCATCACAGGCATGGCTCCAATAAAACAAATCTTCCCTTCAACTCTCAAATTGACATTTTCTACCAGCTTCCAGTATAAACAGATACACTGGCCTTTACTTAGCACATGATTACAATATTGATAATAATGTCCCTATTACTATTTGAAATCCTAACTGTCGTACAAAACAAAATGTAGGGAAAAAATCAGAAAATATACCCAACAGTGATTTAAAAGGAAAATAAATACATCAAAGCAGCAGGGGAGTTAACTAGGAAACAATAAATGACACCACAACTTGCGAAAAGCAGAAAAACAACCGAAAACAACCGGCATGCAGATTAGTTTTTAAAAAAGTATCACAATACAGATAACGCTACCAAATGTACATGAACAGTGCTTAGCTTAAAAATCTAAGAAATTATAACAATCGGTATGCACTTTATACATAGTTGTTGAATTCATCTCAAATTACAGTCATTCAGTAAGTCAGTCAGTAAACATTTTCCAAATGAAAATCAGTGATCAACTGTTTGCGACCGACTGCGGTGTTTCTCCAGACGACACTGTACACCTACTCAAAGCAGTGAAAATTAAATACAGACCATTCGGATCAGAGCGAAAAAGATAGCAGCATAATACTATACATAATGCAGCACAACACATAACATGCCAAAAATAAATTCAGTACAGATCTGCAAAAAAATATCTAGGTGACACAGGCAATCTTTACCGTGAATAATGATAGAACCAGAATTTATTGTTTTATTATGACGCAAAATTCACTTGAATTTCAATGAACACATGTAATTCGCGTACATTTTTTTTATTGAAACATATACTTTAGCACAGTTTTATTTCTTAGTGGAAAATAACATTTATAATCAGAATTCAGAACCGAAACACCTTTAACGCCATTTTTTAATTTACGTAAAAAGAGACGATACAGATTGTAACAGTACATTAAAGTTTTGTTTCGAATTATTTTCCCTTAACAGACACACAATATATTGGATGTTTTCTATTTGACATGACCCGAGATTTGTATGAAATGCGCATGAAAAAATAACAAGAGAGAACAAATTGCCTGCGTACAAATGGAATACAAGAAATAAGATGAATACGCTAAAAGCTGGAGCGCCTCATTCAGCTAACACCAAGCATGAAACAATTTCGTGTGTCGACAAATGTGCAACTGCAAACGACAAATCTTCCCAAAAGACACAGCAGTTCGAAAAAGGTTGTCAGACAACAAGGAAGAGCGATTACGTTAATAAACATATTTGATGAACATTCTCGACAAATAAGACATACCGAACAGCGGTTTTGAAATTTGTTTCGCTGCATAACTGGGTGGGGTATGTTTCTAATAGTGTCAATAGCTGAAATAAATAATTTGCTATACAAACACATACCTGTTAGAGGTCATATGAAGCTGCTTTACGTGAACATGTCCCTGGAATAGTGTCGGTACATTGTATCCATTTGAACCCAACCGAGACGAGAACTAAACTTCCAGAAACAATTGATCGACTCGCAAGCACAAACCTTTTTTGACAAATACAATCGAATATCCATCTTTCGCGGAATAATTGATACTGCATGTACATGTGTAGGCACTGACATATGCACTGAAAACATTTATATTGCGTTTCATCAGGATGTTTCATCGCCTGGAATCCATATCGACATTACGGAGTGATTTAGGAGTTCGCTACAAAAAGAATACACAAAATAATCCATGTTGATGAAAGTATGGTCCATTTTTATGTGCAAATCACTAATTTATGGCCAAATCCAACTGAAGTTCATTGCAATTCATCATAAAATGTTCAATTCAACTTTTTCACACAGTTAAAAACATGAAACTCAGAAATATTGATCTGTGTCAATGAAAGCTGTACTGAAAGCGTCTGGCTGATTGTTTCTTCAAGGTCTCACTACACACTTAGATTTTACTGTGTTGGCAATAGGCAGTAAAGTCCAATTTTCCATTCTGAATCAAGCATTTACAGTCTAAAAGTATTTTTATGAGAAAACACAGTTACTGCTGCTCATAAAAATCCACAAAATCTGGTACATAGCCCACTTTGTTTTTTTTAATGTGAGTGGTGGCAGGCAAGGTACTCTTTTCGGCTTTCACGAAACAGTTTGCACCTAAATTTATTTTGCTGTCAGTGTCATGTAATCGCTGTTCATCCAATATCACACTATTGTTTTCTCACCTGCAACAAGAAAAGAAAATATCCATGGGCAATTTATAAAATATCTCAAACCGAAGAACACACCCCTACTTTTATGGCGTAAGAATCATCCTACAGTCACATGCAAACGAGCTAAGTTTGAAGTGAGACCTTAAAAGAGGGTGCGAAAGAGCAAATTGTCAAAGAAGTAATACATAGCAACATTTTCGGGGTAACGCGCCATAAAACCATAACCAGGTTTCACAGCGCGTTATAAAACGGTATAATGTTTTTTGAAACCGAAAATATGTATCCACTAAACCTTTTTCAATCATGTAAACTCAGCAATACTAATATGTATTAACGAAGTATTGCATCCACTGAAGATATTCTTAAATTTTGAACACACTTTTTGTGTCGCCTGCGTAGCAAAGCAGACACATAGATGTCAATTTGGGTGTCATCGTCGTCCGTCCACACACTTTAACATGCAACCTAATATTGGCCCTACATTGTAAAACGTTTCATCTATTATCATGAAACTTCACACACATCTTCATCTTACCCCATGTCTTTGACGTGACATGTCCAATAATTCTTGACTTCCATAAAAGGCGATGATAATTACCCTTGATACTTTCCCCCAAAACGATTCTCACATCTAATAAAACTACAAAGAAATATAAAAAGATCGGACAGGGAAAGTAGCATTTAAGGAGGACTGTCAACCACAAAGTACTTAAAAGAAAAAAATAGGCTCACTCCCTTAAATGAAAACCAAAACGAAGACATTTTGAAGACATAAGGGAAAACATAGTAATTAAGCTAGATATTACACGCTTTGTGAATGACTTAACGCAAACCATAAATGATCAAGAAGACAGTAAAAAGAGTCAAATGTCACAGGAAGTGGCGCAGTTTGAGAACTAGAAGACTGTTCCTGAAAAGTATGGTATAAAGAAAGAACTGTTTCTATGTTGTCAGCTTATCACAGATGGAAAATAAGCAGTTGACAATATATCATTATCGCCTTGTTAGATACTTTCCGGTTAGAATTCTTTTTTTGTGTGTTTTGCATTTTTTAGCAAACAGTTTTGTACCAATTATAAGAATGGATGAGGGCAAAATATGCTCTACTCCCCCGCCCGGTCAAAATATTGAGGAGAGTTAACCCCTCCACCACCATCCCTGACTCTTATGGTTTAACATTTAACTAGTGATATGTATGTGTCCAGTATATGCATTTTACTAGTCATCCGAAACATAGCTGGATCGACCGTTTTCGTTACGTAATGGTTGTCAATATTAAAACTGCATGGTTCCGGAAATACGATTTCGTTATTTTTTCAACAATAAATACTGGTAAGGAGATCCCTTGGAAGCAACAAACACAAACAAGAGAGAAAGGTAGCAGATTTTATTTTATTGAGTCTGTTCATGAGAGGTAATTATAAGATGCAACACCTCTCACGCCTACTAGCACCGGCTTAAGCGATATTCTACTTTAAAGCAACACAGCATGGGCTTGATGAGGGACCAATAAACAGTAACACTACTGATTTGTAGTCGGGGCAACTTTTTACGGCCGCCACACAGCACTTAAAGACACATTTCGAGCCCTCTGTAAATAAAGACTTTCATTCATTCATTCATTTCATTCATTGTATTTGGAGGGGGGAGAGAATTTCTATAGGTAACTGTAAATCGCTGTTAGAAATACATTTGCACCAGGAAATAGAGATTATTAGTTTTTTGTCAAAGGATGAGGCCCGTCCCATAAAGAGTGTATAATAATGTAGTAAACATTATAACCGTTTTGCATTTTATGTGCACTTGTATATATGTTAAAACAACTATGTATAGATGGATTTTCTTAAAAGACCCGTGTTAACAATTTTTTTTTTTTGTATTTTTAGCGCAATATACTCTATTATCAGTTACTTCTCTGCCATGTTTTAGTAAATCTCAAATGCAAGAAACTCATCGGGACTTCAAAATTCAAAAATCGTTGTCATCTGTCAGTGTTTTTGATCACCTGAGCCGAAGGCTCAATGTGATGTTTTGGAATCACTCTTCGTCCGTCGTCCGTCCGTTGTCTGTCCGTCGTCTGTCGTGGTCTTTGTCTTTTGCTTCTGACGACTTTTTCTCAGAAACCGATTGTAGGAATTCAACCAAATCTTATATGAATTCATTAAGCTTTTTATTGGTGGAGGTGCAATCCCGGGCATTGTTTCGTGCACGGGTGCGCACCTGAGTAAAGCCATCGACGTTCCGCAAGCAAGCTGGATAGCTTGATACTCACATACTAAACAGTCCTGGCCCCATTGGGAATCGAACCCACAGCGGTGAGGGACATGTGATTTCAAGTCTGAGACCACTTGACCACGGACGACCCCAAGTTTATGTGAAGCATCATTATATGTTTGTTCGAATGGTGCACCTGAGGTCATAAATGCCCCCGCAATGGGGCTTATCAGTTTCATTTAACAAATCTTAAAAAATCTTCTGCAAAAATACAAGATATAGAGCTGTGATATTTAACATCGTCTTATGGTCCTCTAACTAGTTTGTTCTAATGGTGACCCTGAGGTCAAATTTGGACCCGCCCCAGTGTCGGAAAAAGCGGCGGCTATATGCTCCCCCATAATAAACAATCTAGTGTTTTTAGTTACAATATATTTTATATCAAAAACTAAGGTAATAGTAAATGAAAAGAAAAAACTATGATGGGGCCTCAATATAATGTCTCTGTGGTAATCAGTCAGCGAGAAGTAAGCAGTTAAAAAGCATGCTATCCATGTTTTTTCAACGACTATATTCAGTTGGGAAATGTGTCTTTAAACAAACGCTAGTGTAAAACTTGCATATTTGAATATTATCAATATAGTGATAATTTTAAAAGTTCAAAGTGCTGAAAATATTTTTGCTTGTTTATAATTGTTGATGAGGAAATATACATATGCATCCGGAGACATTCCCTACTCTTACTAACGAATACTTTGGTCGTTAACTTCCTCGAATACCGACCGATACACGGGACCTCACGGTTTATGCCCCCACCACCACCTCTTGCCCCAAGAACATACAGACGATTCTCAACGGCGTCGATGAGGCTGACTACATAAAACCAGTATTACAACATGAAACAGCGGAACGTTAATCAGCATCTGCCTACTTAACATACAAAATAAGCCGCACGTTTAACAATTTAATATCAAGAAATACATACAACAGTACACGGATACACGGACATGCAATATGTTCTATTTTATATACATCTTTTTCATGAATTAAACCGTTATATATTACGTTATAAATTCTGGATACCGTTTTATGGCGCGTTATTCGATTTTGTTTGCAATAACACAATAAACATGCCTTTCTTTCATAAACTTACTGTTTCTGACCCTCTATTTAGGTGTTTATTGTATGAACAGTAAAACACCATTTGCAGGGATTGTATCTGTATAAAATAGTCGGGGCTTATATGTGACCTGATCATCCTAAAACTATGAAGGTCGTCCATTCTCACGAAAGATTGAAAAAAGTACATGGTTCTGGGCTAAAATCATACGAGAAAGTAAAATTACAATCCTTTCCGGCTCGTACTCACTATACCTTATCCTAAAAACTTTAAAATATCTATATAAATGAAGTGGTTTTCCTACCTCACTCAAATGTCCCCGATCGATGTCAACAGGAAATACCGATAATGGAACGTTTGCAAAACCGGTTTTATTCAACGTTGGACCGTATATGACGCATTCTATGTTAGGCATATACAAGCCAGTAAGAATAAAGTTAATGAAATTGAAGCACACGCCTCAAAGATAATAATTGGCGTAATGTTCAAGGCAAGTTTTATCCAAGAAGCCTCAATTAAGAGAAGAGCATGTGTCAGGTGACGTCTATTACGACGTCAGGTGACGTCAAGGAGATCTAATGATGACTTCATCCGTCATTTGGTCTATTAGTGTGCTTTTGTTACGCCTAAATAGGTTACATCAATAAAGGCATATGTGTGATGCGCACCATGGTTTCCAGAATACATAAGAACCTAGATAAACTGCAATTAGTTGAGTTGCAGAGAAGTCATGGGTTTCCAAAGTCAAAAGCCAGATCTCGTTTAAGAAAGGCAACACAGTTTCGGGGCACGCAAAATGGCGCATACATGATAATGCCAGCGATGAGGTCCTCAACACATACATGAGGTTTCCGAAACCAGATATGCAAATCGGTGTTGGCTGATAGCAGGAGAGACGAGTCAACACGGTTTCTGCGAACGACACTCGCCCATGGCCAGGAACCACACTGGATAAAGTTAATGAACGATAGATAGGCTGCATTTATTGTTACTGCCCTGAATGTTGAGCTTGATCATGTTATTATTGAATACTTTACTGTACCGTTGGGTTCAATCTTCCTCCGTGTTTCCATCGAGCAAAATAATAAGTATATCAACATAGCATCAATGAAATGGATCCTGTTGCCATATCACGTATTGATATCACTTTCATTTTTAACCAATGATATCCAATTTGATATCTTATCTATTTGATATCACTTTCTTTTAATTTTTTAATTTCCATTTCTTTTGAATGTACATTAAATCCAGTTGACATATGTCTCATATAAATTTTCACAATTATGAATTGATATCAAAAATGCAAATGTAGATATACCATTTGATATCATTTGATAATTTTCTCTCTCTGTCTCTCTCCCTCTCTCTCTCTCTCACTCTCTCTCTCTCTCTCTCTCTCTCTCTCTCTCCCATTGTTATCCAATTTATTGACCATTTTATATCTCTTTGATATCCTTTCTCATGAAGCACCATTTGGAGAATAAAACAAATATCACCGTAGATACATTTTTTTGAACTTTAGGTTGGAAATGGAAACGTATCGACTAATAAGCATTAAAACAAAATGCAGTAATGTGTAACGCAGTCGTCGTAGAACACAGACAGCTCTCTTCAACCTTCAATGGATTCCCAAGCAGGAGCATGAGAAAGGAGCAAAACGCGGACTGGGTTGGAGAGAGCTGACTGCATGCAATACATGTACATACGTTTCCAAGATGTTAAGCCAAAATGATGAAGTACCAGCCTCTGGTCCTGGGCGGCGTGCAGCCACAATAAATCGCGGACTTCGCGATTAGCTTCTTAGTTTTGTATTTTGATAAATTCAATACATGAACATTTCTGTAGTTTTTCTTATAAAACTTATCAACCCTTTTTCAAATGGTTGGGGTTAACTTCTACGGGGATTATTTTTATTTACACTGTCCTGTTGTTTAGGGATAATACAGGGTAAGACTGAGGTTTGGTGCACCCTTGAACCGGTTTAAACTCCCCGGTCCCTTTTGCCACTGACCATTCCAAGGCGGCACCCCTGTTGTCAACCATTACATGTTTATGATGTGCTTTTTTACTGAGTGTGATGTACTTTTTGAATCACCTTTGTGGTAATTCTTGTTGCAGTGACTGTATTTTGTGAATGCTTCTCTTCCTGTTGGACTTATAACCTTTTTCTTTCATGTTGGACTTAGTCAGATACGATAGCTACGACCAGTTTTTCGAAGATATGCTGTAGCATTAATGTTCCACCTCCATCTAAATTTGGAATGCAGAAAAATGCATACGAATAAAATTCAAGACAAAAATAAAAAAGACATGACCCGTCGCTGTGAAAGACTGAAATAATTAAATCTCATCAAAGGACAACAATTAAATCAGCTACACAAGTCCATTATTTAGACCCCAAATAATGATATACTTGCTTTACTTACAAAAAAACACTTTCCTCTTATCAATATCACGAAATTAAAACAATTCTGTCCCTGGCCATCATACATGTCATATGGGTGAATGTTCAATGGCCATCATACATGTCATATGGGTGAATGTTCCCTGGCCATCATACATGTCATATGGGTGAATGTTCCCTGGCCATCATACATGTCATATGGGTGAATGTTCCCTGGCCATCATACATGTCATATGGGTGAATGTTCCCTGGCCATCATATGTGAATGTTCCCTGGCCATCATACATGTCATATGGGTGAATGTTCCCTGGCCATCATACATGTCATATGGGTGAATGTTCCCTGGCCATCATACATGTCATATGGGTGAATGTTCCCTGGCCATCATACATGTCATATGGGCGAATGTTCCCTGGCCATCATACATGTCCTATGGGCGAATGTTCCCTGGCCATCATACACGTCATATGGGTGAATGTTCCCTGGCCATCATACACGTCATATGGGCGAATGTTTCCTGGCCATCATACACGTCATATGGGTGAATGTTCCCTGGCCATCATACACGTCATATGGGCGAATGTTCCCTGGCCATCATACATGTCATATGGGCGAATGTTCCTTGGCCATCATACATGTCATATGGGCGAATGTTCCCTGGCCATCATACATGTCATATGGGCGAATGTTCCCTGGCCATCATACATGTCATATGGGCGAATGTTCCCTGGCCATCATACATGTCATATGGGCGAATGTTCCCTGGCCATCATACATGTCATATGGGCGAATGTTCCCTGGCCATCATACATGTCATATGGGCGAATGTTCCCTGGCCATCATACATGTCATATGGGCGAATGTTCCCTGGCCATCATACATGTCATATGGGCGAATGTTCTCTGGCCATCATACATGTCATATGGGCGAATGTTCCCTGGCCATCATACATGTCATATGGGTGAATGTTCCCTGGCCATCATACATGTCATATGGGCGAATGTTCCCTGGCCATCATACATGTCATATGGGCGAATGTTCCCTGGCCATCATACATGTCATATGGGTGAATGTTCCCTGGCCATCATACATGTCAAATGAGCGAATGTTCCTATGCCATCATACATGTCATATGGGCGAATGTTCCCTGGCCATCATACATGTCATATGGGCGAATGTTCCCTGGCCATCATACATGTCATATGGGCGAATGTTCCCTGGCCATCATACATGTCATATGGGCGAATGTTCCCTGGCCATCATACATGTCATATGGGCGAATGTTCCCTGGCCATCATACATGTCATATGGGAGAATGTTCCCTGGCCATCATACATGTCATATGGGTGAATGTTCCCTGGCCATCATACATGTCATATGGGCGAATGTTCCCTGGCCATCATACATGTCATATGGGCGAATGTTCCCTGGCCATCATACATGTCATATGGATGAATGTTCCCTGGCCATCATACATGTCATATGGGTGAATGTTCCCTGGCCATCATACATGTCATATGGGTGAATGTTCCCTGGCCATCATGCATGTCATATGGGCGAATGATCCCTGGCCATCATACATGTCATATGGGTGACCTGGCCATCATACATGTCATATGGGCGAATGTTCGACAAACATACCAATAACCACGAGCGTTGGTAATGAAGAGGCGTGGGCAAAGGAATGTTTTGCTGATCTCTTACGTGATGACTTTGGGTTAGAAACGATAACAACAGATCCCGACTCGTTTGCACATAGAGCAGCCCAACATTTGTTTTCAAGCGGCATATTTGATACCGCTCCCATTCCATTGTTAGATACCAGACTTGTATCACAAAATCACTGGCGATTTGTTCAAAATATGGTAGACATAAACACAATTATGCCTGGCAGAACTAAACTAGAAAGACAGAAATTGCACAGTAACATTTTTGCAAACGATATTACAAACAGATGTCAAGCTTAATTTATTAATTTAGCCACGTCATTGAAAAATACCCGGGCGACATTGCAAAAGTTAAATCTGTTTTAAACGACACCTGCGATTCTGTGATACAGTATTATCAAGAAAATCATGATCAGTGTATAAAATATTATTTTTTTTGTGCATGCATGTAATGTATCTTGGCTTGAAAAGAGTTTATTTTTAACTCAAAATTGAACCCTCGGCACGGATCAATGAAATATTACGAAATTGTATTTATTACCGTCTAGGTCAAGCCATTTTAGAATAAAAACACGGAAAACACCAACACTCAAACATGTGTAGCAACAACTAGAAGCTTAAGGAGATACTTACCTAAAAGTGTCACATTTTCCAGAAGTGTGTTTGGTAGATCCCACAGTTCTGTTCACTGTGTGAAGAATGGCCTAGGAGAGTACGTTGACAAAATCTGCCATGCTGTTAGTTGTACTATAAAATCAAGGTGTCGGAAAAGAATTCAAGTGTATAAACTTTATCGCAGGCAACAAGAGGAAAATACATAGAGAAAACGTATACTTTTGTCCTTAAAGGAAGAAAATGCTTCCACTTCCAACCAATCAAAAAGTTACATTTTTATTGAAAAAAACACAAAACAAACAACACATACTATATGTCAATGTTTGCTAGATATTTTATAATAAATAACCACTGCACTGTTAAATTCTTGAAGCAAACTGTGCATTAAAATGTGTGCATTGAAATTGCGTCTCCATACAGTTCCTTTCTTGTCCGATGTCATGCTAGGTGGCGTGATGTCAGGTGACATCACGTAATGAAATCATGTTTGTCAAAATGAACATTTACGGCCTATTTACATTAAAAATACATTACTTTATACCAATTACACTTGAAAATAAATTAGTATTAATTTAAAAAACAAAATACAAAAAAGTCAGTTGATGCAAAATAAACAAATCAGACTTGAACTGCTTGGGGTGTGCACCCATGTGTGTGAAAGCCGCGATTAGTCATTGGAATTAAATTTGATTCTAAATAAAAATACGTCACACCTTCAACTCAAAAAATGCAATGCGGAAACTGAGACCTTGTGCACTGACTTTGGTTTCTGCAGTTATTTCGTTCGGCGTTTGTATCGCGTGCTTCTAAAACAAGGTGGGCCAAATTCACACAAAGCAATTGTGGCGCAGGTGTGAATCCTCAATTTTCAATCCAGATCCTTCATCACGGGGCATATCTGACTTAGAAACTCTGTTTCAAATCATATATGCAAGCCTATGTGCCCTCTAACGGGTTCTTTCACCATTTTGCGATAAAACTGGCATACAGCCATATTTGCCATGCTCAAGCCACCCAGTCCAGAGCAAACAGACCTTCCTGTCACCATCAAGATCACTTTTTATTATAAAATTGTACATGCAACGACTTCTAGAAGTCCTCCATTCTGTTTGCAGACCACATAGAAATACAAATCACATGCAAGTTATTTTTAATTTTTGAAAAACACGAGATAATGCACTCACCTGATGATGCCCTGATGTATGCGGTGACAGCCGGTTACCAACAAACCTAAACATACAGCATTTGAAATTTTCCTGACCATTCACTCCTGCTGCAGGTCAATCCGGGAAAGGGGCGTGGTCTGTTTTAATGTATATTTAGGACACCGCAACCTTAAGACAAATGACGGAAGGTATTGGGCCAGCAACCTCGGCGGTAAATGATACAATTTCCCATCAGATAATCTTCGCCAGGGAGCGAACCCAGAGGTGAATAGCTTTATCCAGTAGCAACCGATGTCGCTAAAACATTACATAAACAGTACCCGGGAAAACATATAGGCAACGGACATGACGGGGTATCGTTCTGGCAATAAATGAATATCTAGTGAAACTCAAAATCACTGACACTAGTGAACGTCTGGGACAAGTTGGATATAAAAGTAATAAATCTTCTAGATGTTTTTCTAAAGTGTTACACTTTCATTGACATCGTTAATATTAAAGGTCGTTTTATTATGCTTCGTTTATAGTCAATGGTCTTCGTGTTTGTTGACAGACAATGATTTACACAATCGGACGACCAGACGTCTCTTTAATAATGTTTAAAAGTGTCAGCTCCTTTGTAATGTGCAAACCATTTGCAATAGTTTATGTTTACATATTAAATAGAATATGTTCGAACATATGTTCGAATATTTCTTTTTATTCAACCCTTGTATGTACATACACATATAGACGAGGAAATATGAATACATCCTTTCTTATAAAATCAATCCCAGTGTTTCTTACACACACTCTATTTAAACAATGTCATCATCATAGGGAATCCCCGCGAAATTGTCTATTACGGCAAAATTGCATGGCTATCAACTTGAAAAACGGAAACGAGCCGAGTGTCACATAATTGAAGCTATTGCACGGGCTACTCCATAGGCAGATCAAGAGGGATACAATAATTGATAACCGAAAAAATAAGTAACAGCAACACGTAATGTTCCTATGTATACTGTTAACCGTTTTATTAAACGTCGCTTAAGGGTAGTCCAAATTTTAACCATAAAAGTAGAACTGTTGCTAAATGAACAAACAAACGCCTTTAAAGGTGAAAACGTTCAAGTTTGAAAAAGGTAGCCTCAGGTTGAATTCAATCATTAACACATAATAGGTTATTTGCGTCCCACCCAAAAAAGCGTCTCCGTCCGTGGCCGAATGTTTAACGACATTGCGTTGTAAACCTTCACCTCTCACCGCTGCGGGTTCGAATCCCACTGGGAGCTCGACTTGTAAGTAAGGAAAATGACGTGAAACACCATACAAACAAACAAGCAAACAAATAAACAAGCATGCCACCCAAGAGATACCATGGATGCATATACTGCCCTACTTTTACTAATGAATAGATTCCTTTGGTTCTTGACGAGCTTGGGGAACTGTTTGGCCAGTAACACTCCAAGAAAACTCAGTGGCGCCGGATTAAGCTTGAACCCTGCTCCTACGGGTTCGAGACTATCGTGCTATTCACTTGACCACGCGAACCTCTAATGGTAAAAACACATTTTCGTTGGTAACACATAAGTGCGAAGCGCGGTATTCAATAAAACTATTCCAATATGACGGCTGCAGCAAATATACTAGAATCGGTTCCATGGGATGTAAAATTGTATTTACTTGCTAACTGTATTTTTATCAGTTTACAAATTTCTTCAGTACCTCGAAGTCGGAAACCAAATAAAATTGAAGTATAATATTATACATAAAATGCAGCTAGCGCCTTGGGCAATGGAATATATATGTAACTTATACGACTTGATTGTTTCCCTTTATCAAGTGTGAGAAATCATCTGCATTAAACCGGACAAATAGCAACCAGCTTTGATTTTTATTAAAGAAAAAAGCTAAAACAAAGCAATATTATGAATAATTATCTAAATTGCTCATTATACTTACATTTAATTGATGCAAATTTGTGTTACATGATGAATGATTTATGTAAGGTATACATATACTTCTAAAAACGGAGTAGTCACTTGTTACCCTTGCCTGACGAGCAAATAATGGGTAGTGCTACGACTGATTGACCAGTGTCAGAATAATGTGACTGGGTGGGTGTGGGTATCATAGAAACCATTGAGTTCGCTGCTTCAAGTAGACATCACATCACACAACACACAGATAAAAGTCCAGACATTGTGCCTATAATCGTCGGGTAGGACGCCTGTCGTAGGTGGAGGGACTATAATCCTTAGAAATACACACACTCACAACGCAAACATATTCGTAAATAATATTAATCCGGTTGACTGTAATCTTTCTTCGGAAATAGGTTTCCAATGTATGTTTCAGATCAGCATAAAACCTGTGTATTCGATATGCAGTATAGTCTACTGGTCCCCGGAATCACACTCATACTCTTGCATAACACTCGTGTTTTATTTTCTTCTGAAATTGATACTGGACCTTTCTTTCTTAAGCCCGGTACACACGGTAAGATTTATCTTATAAGATATGTCTTGTGAGACAAATTGCATCGTGTGTACAGGGGCTTAAGACACATTTATGACCAGAAAGATGTCTTCCAGAAATAGAACATGCTCTATTTCCATAAGACAAGATATAAAGCACCGCCATCATGGTGACACTGTGGCCAGAGTGTACTGCGTTCCATATTTGACATAAATTTCGCAGCATAGGGGCTACATGCATTGTAGGTTTGTACACGCGGTATTTTAGTTCATACATAGCAACATGGCAGGAAACTGGACGAATGATAACATTGATGAATTGCTGGTATATTATGAGGAAGAGGAAGTTTAGTGGAAAGTCACGCACAATGAGGAAGAGGAAGTTTAGTGAAAGTCACGCACAATGAGGAAGAGGAAGTTTAGTGGAAAGTCACGCACAAAGACTACCACAAGAAAGATGTATGACAAGGCGCTTTCATTCGTTTACATTTTGGAAAGATCCATTATGCACTTATTTGAAGGTCACCAGAAAATCCCATAAAATTAATCTCACCGTGTGTACAGGCAATCTCATAAGATAGATTGTTTCAGATTTGTCTTATAAGAGTTGTCCTATGAGATAATCTTACCGTGTGTACCAGGCTATATTTAGTAACAGATGCTGACCTCTTTTTTCTTATTACACATTCTTTAAGGAACACTGATCACCTTATTCATCCAACATTTGTCTCAGATGTATTATTAACTATTACTTCTCCAGTAACTGTTTTCTTATTTATTCGTTGCATATATATACGTACATTGTTGGTCTTTTTTAAATTCATCTTCTGGCAGTTGAACTTGCCAACGTATTTTCTATCGTTTATGTTGATTTGACAGGACCGTTTTTGCTTTTATTACCGAGGTCGTATTACATATACAAAAAAACATGTTCAGTGTGCTTTCTGTCAAGGAGACGAATATAAATGTCCTTTTCAAGACTACTTCCTATAATGTCAAAGAACTATATTCTTGGATAATAAGATAATACATTTCAAGATGGCGACTGAGCCTTATGTGCATCCCAATAAAACGGGACAGTGTAGATATAGATATCCGCGCCAGGTTATATTCTCTAACAAACAATGCTGCATTAATAGGCATTGTAGCATGGCCGGTGACATTTCCTTTGATGAATGCAGAGCATTAAATCGTTTAATTTAGGGTAACTAAAGGGGTGTGGCTATACCGTACTACACCTACCAGATATTGGAATTAAGAGTACGGTCACTATGACGTCACAGTGTTACTAAGTACACCATGCTACAAAAAAGATAGAGTCTGTCTCAGCTCGTCGGTTATTTAAACACCTCGCCCATCTCGGTGTTTAAATAAGCCAGCGAGCTGAGACCTGACTCTATCTATTACATATACGTATAACACATACATTATCACGTATATATGAATATAAAGAAACAATAGCATAGGAAGCCACAAAGCAAGTACTCAGTGACTTGGCAGAAGCCAGAACAACAAGACAACAAATCATTAAGGGTACTACAATACACGTTTTAAGACAAGCATCAAACGCTACCGTCCTTTGAAGATTGATATAGCCGTCTTCATAGGGTCCACAATCTGTCCTGGCATCCCACATCTAGCAGGAAAGCATAGTGGTGAACTGTAAATGGGTTAACCACTAAACATGCAGTACGTTGCAAAATGATAGGGTCATAACCTCTGATGATAAATATTTTAACACGTTTAATAAAGATTGATAAAACTGATTACGACCAAGGATCTAATGAATTTTCAGGGGCGTAGCTGACCTGAAGTGAAAATATAGGCCCGACAAACTAGGAGGGGCATGCTCCCCCTGCGTCTTTTTTTTAGCTTAGCTATGTAATGGTGCGTTTTGGCGTATATCTTACCAAACTCTTGTGTGGTAAATATTTTTTTGACAAATTTGAGAATTAACATTAGACAAAGTTGAATTACCTACACTGTAAAATAAAATAAGAAGCATATGTTGACCATTTTACACCCACCCCTCCGCGGCTTCAGTTTTCGCATATTAGGACTTTTCTTTTTTTCCATTTTTCAAATTGATTTATAGGCCCGGGCATATATGGCCTAATAGAAGCTACGCCGATGAGTTTGTAAATCACACCACCATATAAGTCAGATTGTAATAGTCCTTGTCGCAGAACAGTTCTTATACCGCAAAAACAACAACAAAAAAAACAACAAAAAAAAACGTGAACATATCCAAAACGCCTAATCCGAATTGCTTACGATTTATATGTTAATACGTTAACTTGTAATCTGGACAAAAACAACAACAAACATACGAGTTGATGTAGACAAAGTATATATTGATAAGTCTGGTGATTACATATGATTAAAAGCAAATATATATCTAAAGTTATGAAAACGTATTGCATATCACAACACAAGTTTACAACTTATAAGTCAAAATCATACGCATACATCATTCTCTTCGAAAACTTATAAAAGAATCGACCGTCATATATAACCTAAAACGTGTTAAAATGACGTAAAACACCATTCAAACAAACAAACAAATAATCAAAAACATATTATCGAAACCACAATACACGATGGTCTGTTTTCATGTAACATGTAGCTATGCTCAAATAAAATGGATTTATTATTAGAAAAAATAACAACATACAACGGTATATTCTTCAAAAATGCGGAAACAAGTCATCCAAACAAAACGCGTAGAACTCGCAACTGCTAGTCATTGCTACTAACGATGGGTGCGTTCAAGGTTCTCCCATCGGTTACCGAAAGCACTCTCAGTAACCATCGGCTACCATCGGTCATCATAGTTAGCCGTTGGTTCGCCGATAGGTAGAACGTTGGTAACCAATCTTCCCCGACTCTACACTTGAGGTTGTATCGGTGGCCTCGTTGGTACCAAATGTTAACCAACATGATTGCCGATGGGAGAACCCTGAACGCACCCACTGCAAGCATGCAAAATGCCCGAACAGCAGACATTTGCTTCGAGCAACACTTTTAACGGCATTACAACTTACAACTTATCTCGCTGAAAGACCACAACAAATATATATGCACAAATAAATAATGTGTATTCTTCTTTCATACTTGTAAGTGAGAAAATGACAAATCTTACGGATGACGGGAGGTATACAGTACTGGTTCTACCCAGAAAATATGGATGGTCTGCTTTCACCACTAATAAAGTCGACCGTCATATATCGCCTAAAATGTGCTGAAATGACGTAAAAACCATTCAACCTACCAACCAACCTTTCATATATCTCTTTTAAAAAATAACATTTATTCTGACATTACATGCCCTGATGTTATTGTTTAATGCAAACTCAGGCCTATTTAATAGGTCATGATTTCTCAGTGAAGAAATATATAAATGTATATACACATAATATGAATTAACATGAATTATTAAATGATTCATCAACATATTTCAGATCAATAACAAACGCATCATTTGGGATACAGTTAAAACGTGTTGAAATACTGATAAACCAAAAAAAACACAAACTCTAACATGGAGGTAAATAAGGATTTACCTTGACAAATGGTCAAGGTAGGACATGTACGAGTTCGGAAATCAGAATGGAAAGGACTACCAACACCGTAATCAACTCTTATGCAACATTTCTAAACAAGCAATAACTTCTATGTTACGGTCCTCTTACGTTAGGGTAAATCCCCGTATTTTCCTCAAAACAGGCTCTGCAAGGAGCAGAGCGGCATGAACACAACCACATTGAAGGGATGATCGGTAACACACTTTTGATGATCATGCAAAAGTAGATGTAAACGTCAACAGAAAATGTATAATTCAAGGACCACAGCCAACCAAAAAAACAGTTTAGTTTAAACATATTTATTTAACATCGATTGCGAAACAAGTTATTAGATTAAACACTCTCGATGCTTCCTAGGTAGAACCAGTACTAAGCAATGTGGATTAATTATCTTGCTCAAGGATAAATAACGTGGCCGCGGTGAAGATCGAACCTACGACCTCTCGATCTGGAGTTCGGCGCTCTACCACTGGACCATGCACTCCATAAAACACTCACAGAAATAAAGTCTAACATGAAAATAAAATTGGGTTAAATGCAAATGGAAGTATATACAATATTGATATAAACCATTTGTCTTCGATTAAAATATTAACTTCTAATTGTTAATTTTCGTAATAGCTCAGCTGTTTAACAATATCTCAGTTAAGCATGAACAAATAAACTGGAGATTAACCATCTATATATATTGGTTCACACCGTAATACAAAAGAGAAACAGTCATCGCTTAAACAAAACTTGACACAATATATAAGGGTATCCTTATTAAAGGCAAATGTTTATTGTATGTCCCAGTTTTTATTATTGATCAATGAATTGCATTTTTAAAAAAATGATGCTAAAACCAGTATTGTTCTCAATCTACTGTCAGTACGCGCTGAAATAAGTACTTTTTATTTAACCGATGCATGTATTTTTTAATAATCTAATGCATGCATGCAAGTTATATACGTAACTATACGATTACATTATCCGTACACCACCGTAGCTCTTCTACACATCTCACAAGCTCGTAATCTCGCACTTGACACGACAGAGCGAGAAAAGAGAACTTAGTATCGACCGGCCAAGACCGTATCATACATATGTCTTACTTGCAGACAGACTAGGCCAAATAAAACGTCCACTAGCGACTAGCCAGCTTTATTCACGCGTTTTTTTCACGAACACAAGTCGACGTTTTTATGACGTCATGTTGTAAATAAACGTGACAACGTCATTTTGTTGATGAACCAGTAACACTTTTTGACGCCATTTGTTGCTTCTCAGAATTTAAAAGTAAGAAATTAACATTTAATTATCTCACACAGTTTTGTCAAATTTCCATTTTTTCTCTAGCCTTGGTTTTGAAGCAGGCCGGATGATAGAGGCTAGATATAACTCAATGCGAGAATGCGAGAGATCACGCCTCGCAATCCCGCCTCGCGTTTTCGCATTCTCGCCCTGACGTGCGGAGGAACATCTCACCATCGTCAACTGATATTTGGGTTTGTAACCCATATTGCAATTAAACATATGAGGAAGACAATGCTAACAACAGATGTCATGCAAAGTTAATCGTGTATTTACTACACATATACTTCTATTATATATAGCCCTTTGTTAGTTTACACACGAGGCAATCATTATGTAAAATATATATTGTTTGGCGGTGTCAATAAATCTAAAATCAAACCTGTATTAAAAGACCTCTACAGGAATGAGCAAAAATGGTTTCTTAACATATGTGGTCCCTTAATACATTACATGGTAGTCTTTCAAGACAGGTTGCCACTTAAAAGGGTTGTCTCCAGGTCCTGTTTGACGGTATAACATACAAAAATAATATTGTTTTGCTCAAATTAAAAAAAACAACAATACGTGTTTCATTCATATACTGATTATCACGATTTAAAACGTTGAAACACATGGTCACGATCGCTTTGCCTTCGATTCTGTAGTCGCACGATGTCGACCATCAATTCAATTCTATATACTGTAGTTTGCAACCCTCGTTTGTCACAACAATGTTTTTGCAACCCATGTCAAACTTCGTATAGAAAGTTTAAGTGGTATATGTTATATCCATATCAAACACAACCGCTTGTAAAACAAGTAAAAGAATTGCACGAAATTGTTCATGAAATACGCTGGGAACTTGCAAAATAAGAGTTCGGAAAACGTCAACCAACCAAAGGGTGTCTTAGCTTTCTCATCCTTTCTCTGATATACCATAAGGCATTACAATTAATGCGCAACAATACAGCATGAACAGGGTAAGACTAGATCCACTTTACATGTTTGATATCACAACAGATCGGCACATGTTCGTCATTACTAGAAAGCATTGTTTTGTGTTTTGGTCATGTTTTCTGCACGTTAATATCTAAGTTGAAAATCTATATTCCGATTTCAAACTAACAGCATCTAGATTTAGTGTTAGTGTCATCATGGTTTCCGAAGTTAACTCTTTCGTAAGTGTGTGTGTTATTTGCCGCCTTCTTGTTTTTCATAATTTCCTCGCCTGTAATAAAAAACATTCTGTTTTGAAAATATATAGTAGAATACATAAGAAAGGAATAAAATGAAAAACAATCTAGAATACAATGAGTGTTGATATATTATAACTCGGAGTTGATCCTAAATAAACAGGATACCAGACATGGTATTAATTTAATTTCATGGAATAATTTAAGAAATCAAAGCAACAGATGACAAACTCTAACATTAAACTCCAAGAAGGCCGTTTGTCACTGAAATATGACTCGAAAGCGGGAGGTCGTTGGTGCAAACCTAGGCAGGGTCATACCAAAGACTTCATAAAATGGTACTAGTTCCTCCCTTGCTTGACATGCAACATATACAAGATTGTTCTAGGACTGATCGGCCCGATGTCAGTATAATGAGACTAGATGGGGTATTATGTCAGATGTCACGGTGTGATATTCCATTGTGGCAACACTATAAAGATTAGCAATGAGCTCACTGCTACAAATAGACGCCGTCATGATATGACTAAATTATTAGATTGTTAAACGCGGCAGTAACCCCCATCCTCAAAGAATTGCCTAGATAAATAAAGTATTATCTGGAGTATTTAAGTAAATTTACCGTGCACTGACATATACCGTAGCGTCCATAGTTTTTATTTGATCTTGTAACTTGTTTTCAAAAATATGTTTGTGTAAAACTATGAAGGTCTTGTTATTTTTAAAGCCACCCTTCAGATACAATAAGGTGTTACTATTAAATGCAGCACAGTCTTCTTAAAACTAAAAACATGTCTCCCCTTAAAGGGAGACTGTCCATAAGTAAGCAGATATTGAGCATAACCAAATAACTGTCTGACTTTTATTCAGTGAAATGTATACATGAAAACTTGAGCATAGACCCAAAGAAGTCTGTAGTAATACATTTGTGAATTTGAAAAAAGAGAGGTTTAATTATTATTTGTAAATAATGTGGTCCCACGTCCCACATTATTTACCTTTTCGGCTGATCGCGTGACTTCCATTAGCGCATTAGGTTTTCTAATAGTATGTATTGCGTAATATGTATAGCCCGCTTAGCTCAGTCAGGAGCGACGTCGACTATCTCGCACTCACTATTATTATCGGAGAGTGTCATTTTAGTTTGGGCTTCGAGTTCAAACGCACAAAGCGGCACTTTTTTTTTGTACCGCGATTGAATTCCATTAAACAATCTTGCATTTAATTAGTAAATATTCAATAATGTTTAGTGTGTAATTTTTGCGAACGTAATTAGATTGTGTTTTATAAGCTAAAAGTTACGAACAGTGTCCCTTTAAAGGGACACATGGCAATTCCGATTTTTTAAAAACTAACGGCGTCCCGTTAGTTTTTCTACATGAATTGCTTTGCTATTTTGCTTGATACAATTCTTATAATTAATATTAATGATTAAACAAATTAAGCAAATTGTTTTTGCATATTACTAAGTGTTGATTACATTTCGCCAATAATATATTCAAACCTAAGGTGGAATAACAAAGAAAAGTTGAAAACTCAAAACTGTTTTAAATATATGTAAGCAGATTTAAAGTCAAAATTATACTGGATTAATAAATCGAGAGACTAATGTAAACGCTTGATAAAGACTTCAAGATTGCCATGTGTCCCTTTAAAACTAAAAATAATATTGATAAACTATTAGTGAACTTGTTAATTGACAACTATTCAAATTGTGTGTTACATGTCTCAGAACAGCGAATTGACAAGAAAGATAATAATGCAGCTAGTTTAAACAAAAACGGAACGATTGGAGAGTGGTTGGGCGTAGTGCATCCAGTCCACCAGGGCCTGTGTTGAAAATACGCAATAGTTCAGATATTCGGTATTGCTTTGAACAGTCATGGACGTATCAAATGTGTCGTAGATAGATCTTCCGTTAGTTCAATTGAAACACTGTCAACTTCGGCACGGTAGGTTGGGAACTCAGTTGCAACTAGCCTTTACTAGGCAAGAATGTGACGTGAGACACTATGACAAGTACCGTGTGATTTTGTACTTAATATTAAGACGACGTTCAAGACTACTAGTTATGCCTCCACTACCGAATGGTGAATGTCCATCCGAGTGTCCGTCCTTCCGTCCGGCCCGAAAAGCTTGTATGTCGTATCTCTTCCCACCGTGTTTAACCGATTGTTTAGAAATGTACATAGACTACTATTTCAATAGTTTTTAACCGATCGTTTCTAAACTTTACAGGATGCTTACCTATGATGTCAAGATGTGCAAATTCTGCGTCAAATTCAACATTGTAGTACCGGAGTTACGGCTCTTTTTTCGTCAAATGTTTCAGTTAAAATATCTTGTGTGTCTATCTCCTCCCACCGTGTTCAACTGATTGTTTAGAAATGTACATAGACTACTATTTTAACAAGAAGGTCAAGTGTCCGACCATCCATATCGAACTGCCAATGGGAGGATGAACAAAACAAAAATGCTTAATAAATAAAAAAGTGTGGATACATATTAAACCTACAATAACCAGGTAAAGAACCTTATATATGTCCATTATATTCAGGGTGATTTCCGAGTGAGCTTTTGAAACGTGTTCATTTTTTAATTATATACTTTTATTTAGGACAATGGGATGCAACAGCGGAATAACAATTCGCGGAGCAATGAATTGAATACGGTTCATCATCTCGTAATTTGTTATTTTATTTGAAACCTCCCCAGGCAAAATATTAAGGATACATAGGAACCGGGAATCTGCCCTGTTCTTTCTTGTCAACGAATTGATTCCTATTAGTGTACTATTGTTCTTAACGTACACGGAGAATATACTCCGATACACGGGACCGGACGGTTAAAACGTGCCAAACTTATGGACGAGGCTTAGAACAAGTATCTAGTCAAAGAACACACCGAAGACACACAGTGATGCCGGTGACGTTTTAAAATGGTCTTCCGGATTACAAGTCCACCATGCGATCCACTGGGCCACGCCAGCCTGCCAATGTATTTTGGGGCGCTGGCTAATTACAATTAACACTCCGTTCATTACCTGTGCTTAATGACGAACGGGGAAATGCTGGTATTAAAGTTAACAGCCATATTTTTCGCATATGCCTATAGACTATTTTAATGTGCCGGAATAGATCTAGTGTTTATTTACGTAAATCATACCGAGACGTGTGTGTTTGATTTGAACCATCAATAAAATCTTCACCATTACACAGTACATACTAGATCTATTTTCAAGCACTTATACGGAGATGCATTTCCCCCGCACTCACATCCCACCAAACCCCACCATACGGCAATATACGAGCTATCGATTTTCTGCTTCACCAGGAAGAACTGGCATGGGAAGCGAGCCAACAGGATGCAAATATACGTGTTGGTGTTGGATCAGTGGGGTTATGTTTTTAATAATAATAAAAAACGCTTGTCCCCGTCACCTACACACCGCCCCGTCCCCCACTCCCCACCTACACACAGTGACACACGTGTACACACACTATCCCCGCAGATACGCGTCTTGTGCATCACCGAGAAATTATTTCGGACAAAAGTTGATGATAAAAATCTCTGCGTACACCCTTTCACCCTGTGGCTATAATTTTTATATACCCTATGACGTCACAAGATTTCACAACTGTGTATTGGAAGGACTTAAGGTGACATGATATGGTTGGTGGACTCAAGGAGTCATGATATGGTTGGTTTTCGATTCTTTGTTGTAATGTTAATAAAATTAAAACTGTTTATCATGTAGCATAACAATGGGCTGTTGATTGACATTTCATTCCTTTGTTTAAACTATATATGCTTAAGAATCAATGAGAAAGAACCCATTCGCAGTTACGCGGTGTAAACACTTCACAAAACAATAGTCGCAACGCTTGTGCGAAAAATGGTGATGAAACTTTTTTGGGGAGGAAAAACATATTTTTTTTCAAATGTTCTCGAAAATCTGCATACTTCTTAAGGAATGATTTAACTCATCGTTCATTCTCTTGTCTTTTCTCTCGCTGTTAAAATCTCCATGAACGTCGATTTACAAAAAAGAAAAATGGAACTCGGTCCATAATCAGCCGATATCTCGCTATTTTTCTTCTGTGTTGGATGAGTTACTTTATACAATAACACAACATAGACTGCATATTTTTATTGAAAGAATGGTAATTTTATTACGAAAAGGTATGTTTCATTTGTTTCTGAGTTATTGTGATAAAAATGTGATTTTCAAAGAGTTTTGCTGAAAGCATCCGATAAAACAATGTCGCAAAATTTCCTTGTGTAGTTTTACCGATAGTCATAAAACGTTTTTTTGGGTATAAAAATATACTTTTTCCAAATGTTGATGAAATTCTGCATGCTTGTAGTGGAAGTTTTTTTCTTGACGTTAATGCTTTTATCTTTTCTCTCGCTATAAGAACAAATTATAATTATCCGTTTGTTTAAAAGCTTAAATTCACCGAAATTTTCGAAACTGTCAGCGATTTTTATAGGCTTTAAATTGAGTGCTTGCTCTTACAATAGAATTGCTCGAGAGATTAACATTGACTATGCTATTTTGAATGCAATAACTGCCATCACTGCTGGGGACGCCCGAAGTTAATTTCGCGGAGTGGAATACATCAAAATGTAATAGCGAAAATGTGAGTCTTGGGAAGTAGCAGGGTGTTCTATGGTACCACGGTACTTAAATGGTTTGACGAAAAAAATAAACAGTAAACAATATTTAAGAAAAAGGAAATTCAAATGCTTTCTGTGACCTTTCTTCCAAATTGTTATGATATAAAATGTAATCAATTTTACGTAAAAATGTCAAAATTAGATTTGAAAAGAAGGGGGTACCCTCATTGAGCTTATTATTTTAAAAGTTCTATGGTATCAAGGTATGCACATAATGTGTATCCTGTATTTATTAGTAACTGGTATAGGATTCAATGTTTGACCATTTTTAGAAACAATAATCTAGAAACAATAATGTACAACAGACTCATCAGACTAAATATTAATGAATTTTATAACCTTCAATGTAATGGAAACTGCATTTATGGAGACTAGGGTTGAAGCATTTTAAAGAGCATAAGGACATTGTCAACAGTTTTGCATTATTTTGAAATATCCTTTTATTTCTGATAAATATACTTTTTTTTCAATTATTTTATTATATGTACCTGAACTAATCACATTTATAGAATACTTATCATATTTTAGCAGAGATGCATACGGTTTTATAGATTTGACACAACGGTGATACCATAGAACCCTTGATATCTTAGGAAGCCAGTACATATACTCAGTGTTATGTTATGATTTTGGTCACGTGAGACTTGTAGGCGTTGTGAGTGGGAGGTGTCAACTAGTTTCAATTCACTGAGTACTTCCATTTTATTGGACGGCGTCATCGGTTGTTTACATGTCTGATGCGTCAAACAGCCATTAACACAAGCGATGTATTTCCATGCTCAATCGGGAATCCTTCCGCGGCGGGTTGGCCTTCCCACAGATTACCGTAGTCTGGATTTTGCAATACGTTTTAGGGACATGAATAATTGAATGTTGTTTAACGGCTCATCAACACAGTATAGGTTATTTAGAGCCACACCATTATCGAATAGATTCCTATGGTTCTTTAACGTGCTCGGAGGATAGACCAATACACGGGACCGCCCGGTTTGCGTCCCCATCCGAAGGACGAGGCTAAGGGAAAGTGTCTTGCCCAAGAACACACCGACGGAACTCAGTGGTAAATGGCAATCTTGGCGTCCCATAATTTTTTCTACTAATTAGCATATTTGAAAATCATTATTTATAATTATTTGAATAGTTTAAATCAAGTTATGTATTATTAATTGCTGATGAAATTGCTCATTAACGCCTTTGGTAGAATAACGACGAACAACTAAAACCTTCAAATTTTATTTAAAGTATGCAAGCAGTTTCAAAGTCCAAATGATACAAGATTTATAAATATAGGTGCTTATTTTGATGTTTGATAAAATATTTCAAGATTGCCATATTTCCCTTTAAACTGTATATGACAGCGTTAATTTGTTTCTGTCATCCTTATATAAACGCAACAGACAAAAAATATAAGTTAAGGACAAACATTGGCGTAATAAAGCCCTAAGAAGTAAGTATTACTATTGGTCAAATGTTCGTAAGAAATTGAATTAACATGAATGTTTCCGGAAGTTGGCCTCGAATCATCCAATTCAGAATAGTGTTGGACTGATCTAATAGTTCAATGCATCGTTGAAGACTACCCCGACACTTGTGGTTATTACCCAATGAATGACGTGAATAACATGCATATCTATATGTTATTAGATTTGTATTGGGAGATATGCTCTCGTCCTTCCGCGTATAAATATTGCGCTCCTAAAGTATCTCCTAATACAAATCTATTAATTTTTTTATTGCATACTCATTTTATTATAAAAACGACTTATTAGAACAAAAAAAAGATTTTAACATTTAAATTTCATCAAAATCATGTATTTTAAACAAACATACTGTCATAACATCGAGGGATGTTCACAGTGAAACAAACATTCTATAATGTTTATACTATAATGTTTATGTAACAATGCTAAAGGTAACAATTTCGCTAAAGGTAACAACAGCCGATAATTATATATAAGGTAACAATCACCTCTTCCGCTAAAGGTAACAACGCTAACGCTAAACTTTTCATGTTAACGCTTAAGGTAACAACTATCTATGCTAATAGGCTGATAAACGAAATCTTGCGTAGCATCATGTCTCGGACTAATTGCAACAAAAACGTTTCTATTATTTTCGTAAACTACAATATATGTAGTAATACAGAGAGAAAGTTGCATTCACTCAGATCAGGCATTGCTGAGAAAATTGACCGTATATTAAGGTCATAACGAAATATTCAAATAATTACCAACCAATACATATTTGGGTGATGTGGTACCTTCTTTGATAATTTATGGTATGTTTGACCTATATTTAAACATTACATGTACACGTGTTTTGATGTTTTTTTTCTACCATTCTGTGTATTTAAATGTATGAAATAATACATTTTTTCCTTTTGAGGGTGGGGGGAATTACCCCACCCACTATTATGAATATACAAAAAAAAAATCGAAAATAAAACAGACAAATCTTCACATTATAATTAAACTTCGTGCCTCTATTGGTTAATGCAATGACTATAACAATGGCAGTGTAAAACATAAGAAGAATGTCAAAGGTCAGTGTCAAGGTCATTTCAAGATTTTTTGTACTTCAAGTGAAAATGATTAAGTATATTGAGTTGCGTCAAGCATAATAGGTCCTTAAAGTTTCTGCGTCAAGTGTCGTCCCGGATCAGCCTGCGCAGTCTAATCCGGGATGACACTTTACGCGTTTATGTGATTTTCTGTTTCAAGAAGGTCTATCCTAAACCTAAATCCACTGAAGGCGAAAAGTGTCGGCCCGGATTAGACTGCGCTGGCTGATCCTGGACGACACTTTACGCAGATGCTTTAAGTAACTTTTATGCTTGATGCGGCTCAATTATTATATTGGTTATTATATTATTATATAACATTCATAATAATACATACACGTTTAAATTATCATGTGGTAAAGATCCCACAAAATGGACAAAATTTGACAGTGCATGTAATATACTAAGTACATTCAACGTATTCTGACATGTGGGAGTTTGTGCAACTAATTCCACGACAGGCTCCACATCCAAACGAACATTCCAGACCGTGTTTCCGACATGAGCATCGTTTACTGTCACAGTTAGCTTTGCAATTACATCGAACAACGTTCAGCAGTTTTGCTGGTGCTACAGGCAAGTTAGTTTTTATGGGACTGTACACCTCATTTTTCAACTGCCAACCCCACTCTTCAGGTTGCAGGTTTGTATTGCCAATCCATGTTTGAGATTGAATATACACTCGAAGGCTATGGAAAGCTGTTGCAGCAGATGTCGGTGGTAGTGTATGAACTTGAACGCACGATGTGTTCGTCATAACCTTCGCAGTGAACTTTTGGAATCTTATTACCTCAAGATTTTGATCCGTACTTTCATCCAGAAGCAATATCAGAGCTAATTCTCCATTGCGCACTACTTCTTGTTTCGATTCACTTTTCATGAAGAGTGTCCCCACCTCTTGTAGTTGCGGACTCGTACAAAGCATTTTCAGTGCAGAGGTTTTGCCGATTCCATGGATTCGCGAGGTAGTGTCGCACCCCGTGAGTGCGTGTAGAAATGGGAGCAGATCACAAACAGGCCTTGTTAGTATTGACTGTGTTTTTTGAATGTCCCAAACCTTGTTTGGTTTTAATTTTGTCTGCTTCGTATCAGACCTAAGGAAAATCTTCATTGAATCCTTCGCATGATAACACAGAAGGACCAGCAGATCCGTGTCTTCTCCGATCACAAACGTCGTAGTGGTTTCAGCATGCTCTACGGCTGTATCGACTATTAGTACATCTGCATCGCTTTCTGCATGCCTAACGTTTATCCCTCTTTCTTCAAGGTAAGTCCCCAACAAGTATATAAAGTTTTGTTTGTTTTCAACGATTTTCAGGAAAGAATCTTTGCTTGATCGAAAGGGTGTGTCGTTTGTAAATCTCACTGGTGTGCCTACTATTCCCATATTTCGGCGAACGTGGTTGATATCCTTGGTGGATGGTCCATTGGAGAAGCCATCAAACACTACTGTTGTGCTCGAATACTTCTGGGCCAAGTACTGATAATATTTATTACATATGGTTCTAAATGTGCCATTTTTCTGCCACGGAATCTTCTGTAACAATGACCCCCCATCAATCACATAGGACACCGACTCTGCTTGCATTTCTGGATCAGGGCCGCAATCTCCAAGTTTCCACATTGCATCGGCTAGTTGAGATTTCTGTGCAGCTCTAGGCAAACCCGTATTTTCGAATAATGAAGATGGGTTGGTGCTCAACTCATACTTGAATATGGTCGAAATATCTTCAGGTCTTCCTGGGCTTTTTGTTGGCCTTTTACAAGGACTGGTATCTGTTTCAAACTCCTTAGGAAGCTGACGCTTTGTCCTGAAGTTGACACTGCATGTTTGATGGTATAATGCATCAGCCGCTGGAAGATCAATTATGCTAGCGATCCTACCCGAGACGTCATGGGCCCACTGGTCATTCCTTTCTGAACATACACGCTCAATGGACTTCTTAAAAGGAAGTATTCTAACTGGCAAAACATCATAGCCCCGTTTTCTATGGTTAACCTTAGCATCCTGTGAACAAAATATGCATTTATTTTTAAAGTCAAATACGCCCGATGACCTTGTGGAACATTTAGTAGTACTATCATTATTGTTAATATTAGAATTGCTAGTAGTGTTTCGTTTATGGATATAGTCTCTTCTGCAGTCCACGTGAACTTCCTGTCCAGGAATAACGTGTATGTTTGATTGCCGCTCAACACTGGCTTTATTAATCGATTTGCTGCCTTTATCCCGTAGCTTCACTGAGGGAAGATCATTGAGAGGTGTCTTGCAGAATACACAGTCAACCATCTGAAATGAATAATCACGTCCAATTGTAAGATTTTAATTTGGGTAATTTCTAGAATAGTGATGATTATTATGTGTAGCAACAACATTCACAGATTGACTGATACTTCTAGAAACTTGAAATCCACCGGTGGCGGAAAGTGTCATGCGGGACACCAGTACATCACAGACAGACGCAGACAATGTATGTTTATTTCTCGAAAACGTTTTCTGTTCTGTGTTGTCACAGCTGACAAGGCTGAAATTGACTGAGACAGTTTCGACCATCTACATTCTTAATTGTGTATAGAACATGAGTTCATTCTTCAGATACTTGCATGGGTTATAAGTATTTATTCTATACCAGTATGTATCGTGATGCATTGGTCTATAAAATATTATCAAAAATATATTAGTGGGATTGTTGTTTGCCCAACAATACATTATGTGCAATATTCGGTTAGATAGGTACATGTCACGTACGATATTATAGTTCTGTAGTGCTGCTGGTATCCCATGAGATGTATGGTTCATCGTTGGTTGTGTAGAATACACTAATAGATTGGGTCTATATTCAGCAACTGAAATACAACAACAATTCAATGACCAAGGTCCTCAAGATAATTTTACAATAATATTATAATTTAATAACATGTATCATTATTATACTACTATTATTGTATTGTGCTGCAACGGTCTGTTTTACAAAATTGTTAATTAATATAAGATTGGTACATGACACGTACGATGAGATACTGTTGCTGGTGTCCCATGGTATGTATGGTTGGTTGTGTAGAGGACTAGTACACTGCCATCTTACTCAGCAACTGAAATAGAACAATAATTATGTTCAATTACCCAGGCCCTTAAGATGATTTAACCATTGTAATATAATTTTAATAACATGTATCATTATTATATCATTGTGTGCAATTATTGCATTGTGCTGCTTTGGTCTATAAGGATTGTAGTAAAAATAATGGTGTGAGAGCACGTGAGTCATTAATGTGTCATTGTAAAAAACAAAATCCCAAAAACATGAGTATGTCAACTGGTTTCGTTTAATAAATCATCTGGGCAATATATATAATAAAACTGTGAACTGTCCATGACAACGTCAATATGGCGTCAACATTTTTTTTTAATTATAACTGCTACTCTGACTGGCTCATGTCTATTTGTATTGTCAATGTGCCATATATTGACATCTCATAAAATTAGCAAAATCATGACACATACCGTATGATAATTATGCATTTCTGTTGGTGACAAGGAGATGTATGGTTGGTTATGTGGAGTACATCTGCGCAATATTCAGCAACTGCCTGCAATATAAGAACGACTGCATTTAATTATATAGATCTAGATGATGTTACAGTAATATTATGATGTTAATAACACACATAAACATTCAATAATATTAAAAGCAATCAAAATGTATTCTAAACATAGTGTTTCTTGTCAAAACTTGTGAATTCAGTCATTTAACAAGCTTCTGTTTTGGTAGTCGGTTAAAACGTTATTGAGAATTATGGCAAAAATGGGCTTCCGTACTTAGAAAAAATGAACGAACAGAGCCTTGTCGAAACACGTTTTTTTTTTAAATAAGTGTTATTTTGCTTATTAGCTATATTTTGAACATTGCTATTTGTTTACAACATTGTTTAACTCTCGCAGACGCCTTAATAGCTCAAAATATGCATGTTTATACGATATTCAACCTTACCTCAAATTTCGCCATGAAACAACGTTCATCAACAATTGTGCAGACGTACAAGACGTAAAAACAATCAAACTTCACGGAATTCGTGTAAAATAAACATAATCGTTACTTACCTCGAATATTTGATGGAATATTTGATCGATAATGGCACTTTCAAACAGTTGTTATTGAGTTATAACTGGGCGCAGCCATTAAATTTTGACGTAATTGATGACGTCATGTACCCTTCGTATGAAGAGTACTCACTATGGTGAGATATACCGTCCATAATCTTGAAATTATAAAATTGGATTTTTTCATTTTTTGAAGTGTCAATATTTTTGTTTTGCCAAGGAACACAGTCTGCAAGTTTGGTTTGGTAGATACTAATACAATGTACTTTCGTTCAGTATAAATACTGTTTTTGTTGCAATTTGTCCGAGTGAATATTTTCCTTTATTAGCCTATAAAGGTAACAACGTTTTTCAAAATGTACAGTTTCGATGAAAATTGAGTAAACAGGTTTTTGCTAGTTATTGTGCCACCTGATTCAACGTACACTCTGGTCAATGTAAACTGTAATGGAGCGACGTCAGAAAAGACCGAATATTGATTGTCATTGATTTGTCTTTATTATATAAAATTAAAACAGATAAGTATACTGAAGCGAAAAAGAAACGCAACTCGGGAATTTCCGCCATATATTGTATGTACAATATGCTGCTGTTAATCGAATGGTACATGGCTACGTACGACCTTTCCATTCGGAAAAATATACTAAAACAACACATAACACAGCAAATAATATTCCGTTAAAGTTTCATTATTGACAGAGTACGCGTTTGTCTCAAGCATGTTAGCAAATTTAGGATGCAAAACTGTGCAAACTCTTTAAGTTAAATACAGTACTGAAATGGCTTCAACATTTATGAATTTCTTGTTAACAAAGTGTACTGTGATCAAAACGTCTACATCATCACAGTTGTGCCCTTTCTCTAATTAAATGCATTTTTTTTTTACAAAACATCTTGGGATTTGTTTGGAATATTATGTGGAATTAAGTGTGCAGTATAGCGGAAATTCCCGAGTTGCGTTTCTTTTCTCTTCATTTTAGTTATCAACGTAACATAATCGAACGAAAACAGTTACTTATGTATGTTTGTGTTTAGTTCTAAGGTTTATATTATATCCGCCATTTGAGCAATAAGACTAAATATATAGACACAATATAAAGGGAGTGGGGTGCGGCTGTGGGGTGGGGTCGCAACGCTGAAATAAAACAACAGTTGCCAGACAAAAACAGAACATATTTTCTTTACTCGTGAATTCCTCAGATCCCATTCACCCCTCTGTCCACTTCTGAATCCGCAACCACTAATACTTATTGATGTAAATTGTCTAGACATTGTTTCGATCATACTATGTACATAGCCGTAGGAACGGTATGGGGAGACGGACGGTGGGCTTAGTGTAAGTTTTCCCCCCATTTTCCACCACATATTTTGCCAATTTATGTTTGGACCCAACGCAAGTGATTATGGCCGCAGGTCATAACACTAATCAATTGACAAAGAAAAGTAGATATTGTCTTCATTAAAATATGTGACAAGCAAGAAAGGTGAACACAATTATCAAAAATTGAAGATGTTCATTTGGGCCCCACCTGCCTCCCGAGTATCTACCTTCCTACGCCACTGTAATGTATGGCAGCAATGATCATTCTTAAACAATAATACCTCTCAAATATATGATGTATGCATACGGAACAATTGCCGTAATTGAGCATAATACAATATAAATATATTCGAAGGGTTTAATGTTCAACATGATATAGGCCACCAGGAGCTCAAGGCTACTTAACGGAATAAACACATTTGATATATCTTGATCATTGAATAACTTTTAAAATTAATGTTTATAACTAACGAAACAAGCATGAAGAATTGCAGGGCAATCCAGAGTTTCCCACCGGCCCAGACAAACATTTTCCAGACATTTTCTATGATGGAGGTCAAAGATCAAGGTAAAGGTCACAATGACCTCAATTTGGTACGACACACCGCTATCTCAAGATGTATTCACATAGTATTACCAAGTTTGGTATCTCTAAGTTTATAGTATTGAAAATACAGTCTGGGCAAGCATTTTCTATGACAGAGGTCACAAGTTAAGGTCACAATGACCTTATTTTTGTACGCGATACACCGTTATCCCAAGATGTAATCACATACCAAGTTTGGTATCTCTAAGTGTTATAGTATTGAAAATCCGGTCCAGACAAGCATTTTCTATGACAGAGGTCATAGGTCAAGGTGACACTGACCTTATTTTGGTTCTCGATACAACGCTATCCCAAGATGTATCTACATATCAGGTTTGGTATCTCAAGTGTTATAGTATTGAAAATACAATCCGGACAAGCATTGTCTATGACAGAGGTCACATGTCAAGGTCACAATGACCTTATGTTAGTACGCGACACACCGCTATCCCAAGATGTATCCACATACCAAGTTTGGTATCTCTAAGTGTTATAGTATTGCAAATACGGTCTGGACAATCATTTTCTATGCATTTTCTATGACAGAGGTCATGGACAAGGTCATAATGACCTTATTTTGGTACGCGACACACCGATATCCCAATATGTATTCACATACCAAGTTTGGTATCTCTAAGGGTTATAGTATTGAAAATACGGCCTGGACAAGACTTTTCCATGACAGAGGTCGCAGGTCAAGGTCACAGTGATCTTATTTTGATACGCGACACACCGCTATACCAAGATGTATCCACATACCAAGTTTGGTATCTCTAAGTGTTAAAGTATTGAAAATACAGTGAGGAAAAGCATTTTCTATGACAGAAGTCACAGGTCAAGGTCACAATGACTTTATTTTGGTACGCGACACACCGCTCTTTCAAGATGTATCAACATACCAAGTTTGGCATCTCTAAGTGTTATAGTATTGAAAATACGGTCCGGACAAGCATTTTCTATGCATTTTCTATGACAGAGGTCACAGGTCAAGGTCACACTGACGTTATTTTGATACGTGACACACCGTTATCCCAAGATGTATTCACATACCAAGTTTGGTATCTCTAAGTGTTAAGTATTGAAAATACATCCCGGAAAAGCATTTTCTATGACAGAAGTCACAGGTCAAGGTCACAATGACCTTTTTTGGTACGCGACACACCTCTCTTTCAAGATGTATCAACATACCAAGTTTGGCATCTCTAAGTGTTATAGTATTAAAAATACGGTCGGGACAAGCATTTTCTACGCATTTTTTATGACAGAGGTCACAGGTTAAGGTCAAGGTGACAATGACCTGATTTTGGTACGCGACACACCGCTATCTCAAGATGTATCCACATACCAAGTTTGGTTGCTCTAAGCGTTATAGTATTAAAAATACGGTCCGGACAAGCATTTTCTAATTATTTTCTATGACAGAGGTCACATGTCAAGGTCAAGATCACAATGACCTTATTTTGGTACGCGACACACCGCTATTACAAGATGTATCCATATACCAAGTTCGGCATCTTTAAGTGTTATAGTATTGAAAACACGGTCCGGACAAGCATTTTCTATACATTTTCTATGACAGAGGTAACAGGTCAAGGTCACAATGACGTTATTTTGGTACGTGACACACCGCTATCCCAATATGTATTCATATACCAAGTATGTTATCTCTAAGTGTTATAGTATTGAAAATACGGTCTGGACAAGCATTTTCTATGACAGAGGTCAAGGTCAAAGTCACAGTGACCTTAATTTTGGTACACGACACAACAATGACCTTTTTTTTGTACGCGACACACCGTTATCCCAAGATGTATCCACATGCCAAAACGGTCCGACAAGTATTTTTATGACAGAGGTCACAGGTCAAGGTCAAGTTGACAATGACCCTACTTTGGTACCCGACACACCGCTAGCTCAAGATGTACCAAATTTGGTTTCTCTAAGTGTTCTAGTATTAAAAATACGGTCCGGACAAGCATTTTCTACGCATTTTCTATGACAGTGGTCACAGGTCAATGTCAAGGTCACAATGACTTTATTTTGGTACACGACACACCGCTATCTCAAGATGTATCTACATACCAAGTTTGGTAACTCTAAGTATTATAGTATTGAAAATACGGTCCGGACAAGCATGTTCTGTGCATTTTCTATGACAGATGTCACAGGTCAAGGTCACGGTCACATTGACCTTATTTTGGTACGCGACACACCGCTATCCCAAAATGTATTCACATTTGTTATTTCTAAGTGTTATAGTATTGAAAATGCGGTCCGGAAAAGCGTTTTCAATGACAGAGGTCAAGGTCAAGGTCACAGTGACCTTATTTTGGTACTCGACACACCGTTATCCCAAGAAGTATCCACGTACGAAGTTTGGTATCTCTAAGTGTTATAGTATTGAAAATACGGTTCAGCAAGCATTTTCTTTGACAGAGGTCACAGGTCAAGGTCACGGTCACATTGACCTTATTTTGGTACGCGACACACCGCCATCCCAAAATGTATTCACATTTGTTATTTCTAAGTGTTATAGTATTGAAAATGCGGTCCGGAAAAGCGTTTTCAATGACAGAGGTCAAGGTCAAGGTCACAGTGACCTTATTTTGGTACTCGACACACCGTTATCCCAAGAAGTATCCACGTACGAAGTTTGGTATCTCTAAGTGTTATAGTATTGAAAATACGGTTCAGCAAGCATTTTATATGACAGAGGTCACAGGTCAAGGTCAAGGTGACAATGACCTTATTTTGGTACGCGGAACACCGTTATCCCAAGATGTATCCACGTATAAAGTTTGGTATCTCTAAGTGTAATAGTATTAAAAGTATGGTCCGGACAAGCATTTTCTATGCATTTTCTTTGACAGAAGTCTAAGGTCAAGGTCAATGTCATAATGACCTTATTTTGGTACGCGACACACCGCTATCTCAAGAAGTATCAACATACCATGTTTGGTTTCTCTAAGTGTTATAGTATTAAAAATACGGTCCGGACAAGCATTTTCTATGCATTTTCTATGACAAAGGACACAGGTCAAGGTCAAGGTCACAATGACCTTATTTTGGTAGGCGAAACATTGTTATCCCAAGATGTATCCACGTACCAATGGTTTCTGAAAACAAGAGTTTAAACCCAAGAAAGTTACACCCAATCCTCCCAAAAAACATATTAGGTTTTTGAATGCAAGGTTGATTTTCAACTTGCATTCATCCGCCTCCTAATCGCCATCTACATTATTTCTCATCAATCGAGGCTTCAAGAGTTTAAACCTAAGAAAGTTACATTCACTCATCCCAAAAAACATGGTAGGTTGTTGAATGCAAGGTTGATTTTCAACTTGCATTCATGCCGCCTCCTCATCGCCATCTACATTATTTCTCATCAATCGAGGCTTCAAGTCGTACATGGATTCTAATCTATGCTAGACGAATTAATTGGATTCTGGAAACAACTATGCAAAAAAAGTCTCCGAAAATCTCATTATGTATGAGTTGTGGGTGATTTTTTTTCAAGCGAATTTTTGCAAGGTTTTCTCATCAAGGTTGAAACACGATGTGACGTCACGCGCATCTTCGCTTGACAGCGACTGTAGTGTTATATTAGGCAAGTGAAAGTAACAAAGCACCCCGGACAAATCGCAACAGAATATTTTTGAAATTGTTTCTAAAACAATATATAAATATATGATTAGAAAACAAAAATTGTACAAATTTGCTTCAAAAGAAAAAATGTGTAGCGTATTTCGAAATTCGCATACTTTCGCTATCCGGTTACTAGTTCATTTACAATCTTGCCTGTTCGTACTACAGTTATTTGCATTTGAAAATTTAGCCTAAATTATTTCCTGTATGCATTTATACATATTACTTTTTCTAATTATGTTGGGATGATTTTATAAGATAGGTTGACGAGAAAACGATATGTATAAAAACTATTTTAGTATCAAAATGAGCAATTGCGTTTCGTACCTCGTTTCGTCACAATATTAACTAAACAAAAATGTCAGCGTACTTCGAGTCGACTCTTCGCGGTATTTAATCATAAAATAATACAGTTTATATTTTCAAGTTCATGTTTTCTGCAGTTTCTTTATGATAGTTTCTTTATGATAGTACAGCTGTGATAGTAGATATGTTTTACTTTCAAAAAAGAACATGTGTTCAATTTGCGGGGACAATGGCCAAGATACTGTTATTTTAAACGGTACATGATCCTGATGGGTTGAAGGGAGCTGCTAACAAACCGCAACTCGCCGATGGGCTTTGGAGATTCGCTGGTACGAACTCAGATTACAAAGAACCGAATGATATGAAATACGTTCTTGAAGGTGGTGCATTAATTCAAAGAATACCATGGACACGCGGCCTAATGTATGAGGCAATCTGCACAGAGTATAGTTTCTTCATAACAAAGCACTTTGGTCAGTCTTCTGTTGCAGTTGTGGTGGATATCAACGAAATACATCAGACTAGACACATCAGAGTTACAGCCTTATACTATTCAAGCCGGTAGAGTGATACAGTCCTTCTGGTGCATCTTGCTCCCGGAAGACTACTTAATACACGCCACTCTGTAAATGACAATTTTAGACATGGAGGTCATCTTGAGTGACAGTTTGGTCATAAAACACAAATCTGTCTGTCCATCAGCAATTTCATAAAATAATATTCTAGTCTAGATTTTAAACGGTTTAATGACAAGTGATCACAATATATTTGAAATGGATCGACCCTCTAAGATGTTTGTAGGTCGCCCAAGATCGTCAAGTTGGTTAAACTATGTCAAATGTATGGACATTTTAAATGTCCAGCAATCGTGCAAATATTCATACAGTCTTTCCTTTTAAACCTTGCATTCTCAGTACTGTCAAAACTTTGATTACTTTATTTATCATGTCAGTTACTGATTTGCACATATACTAAATGTGCCAGACACAAAGGAGTATGGCCATGAAATTGATAAAGACACAGGTTTGAATTTATGAACCAGCTGTTAACGACCTGAATTACTGAGTGAGTTGTTTTGCTTCTATGATGATCAATATAATGATATTAGTTCGTCAAATTAACAGCTGAGTGAATAATTATGCATGTATTAGCATTATACAAGATTAAGATAAGCCCTGACATTTGAGATTTATGTATAATATATTGTGATTACATACCGATGTAAAATCTTAAAGATCATCAGGATTTTTCTAGAAACATCTAAAATTATAAAATTGTTCCAGTTCATGATTAAACACTTATATCAATCAAAATATGATGTTTGAACCATTTTGTTAATGTCTAAACATTGAAAACACCATATAGTTAGGACGGAATCGGACGTAAAATGCTGAAATTAACCCTGGTGCGTCACCTAGGATAGCACATATTACTGTGCAGAATGAATTTCTTTGCAAATAAGGGATAATTTTTAGGCTCATTCATATGTTTTGGCCATGTAGAATAGAAAATATTAATATTTGTCAAATTTAAGTCGGACACCTTGACCCCCATGAAAATACTGATGTACTCCCTTTAAAACATAAATGTTAAGAAGAAAGATTGAAAAGCCTGTTTACTAGTGCAAATGGACAAAATATGCTAAGTAAATGTAGTGTGCATAAATATCCAGTTATGCCTGCATAACGTGTTTTATGAACAAGTCTGGGGGGGTCATTATTGATAACGTCAATATTAGATGATCAGCATCTTATTATCACGCGCAGGAACATGAGTTCAGTGTATGCTCCATGCTGATTGGCTATTTTATGGGTGCACCCATGAGAAGTTGGGCGTCTGGCACACCAGCCTGTTTATTAGTGCAAATGGACAAAATATGCTAAGTAAATGCAACCCTTACAAAGATATAATAGACGCTACGTATAGAAATCAATAAACGGGATGTTTGATGATTGTACAATAAACCCGATCAGATTCTATATCCCAAACGTGTTTTTCTCACAGAGTTCAAAATAATTGTTTGAAAATAATCCTTATTGTTGAGGTCAATCCATAATTATTGAATTAAAATGTATGATAAAATTACGAAAAAATCTAAATTTCAAATGTTTACCCGCACCCACCACCCAACGCCAACACCTCTTACCCCCCCCCCCCCCCCCCCCCCCCCCCCTCCACCCCCATGCACACACCTTTCCTTTTATTTACGTATGCTTTTAATGTCGCATCGGTTGGAAGCGAATCAAGTGTCTTAGTAACTAACAAGAACCTTTAATAAAATGTTCATTGAAACTGTAGATTTTGAAAAACTTTGATACCTTTAGC